>JAZGTJ010016100.1:0-12920 GCA_036877575.1 Botia almorhae | reverse complement strand
ATATATTTACAACACTTACTGTAATTGATGTCTTCCTCATCATAAATGTCCACCTCCATAAGTCTGATTAGCATGCGAGACAGAATACTCAGAAACTGCAGATATGCACCGGTCTTCCCCACCTGAACACACACAACCAATGCCATGTCGTCTGCCAGTCAAATATTGACATTAGCACCCAAAGTTTACTTTTTCCTTTTCCAGAACTTCTTTACCTGTGGCGGGCCGCTGAGAAGCAATCTCCGTGGGTGAAAGTTATCTGTGCGTCCCTCTGCCCGGTTACTGCTGTCCATGTGGTGAGGCTTTGGGATGGTCCACTGGCGATAGTACAGCGACTGCTCCGTGCAGGTCATCATCTTGCTGAGAAGGGGTCTGAGGGAGCTCACCCACTCCACAGAGGAGTGAGGGAGGAAGGAGGTGGACTTGGGCAGCCCGCTGGAATCCATAGTGGTGATGAGGTCATAGACAGCCTTAGGGAGGAGCACTACGGGCGGGCGGCTGAGATTGCGAGCCCACGAGCAGCTCTGCCGTAGAGGAGATGCCTGAGAAGACGAAGAGCCAGAGGAGGTGGATTTGGACTGCCGCCTCTGGCTGGGCTGCTTTTCTGGGTCCAGAGGAGTCCAGTCAAATGAGGGGCACTGGGAGGCATTATCCTGGCTATCGTTGTTTACTGTGGACCACCAGAAAGAGGTGAGAGATTCCCTTACAAAACACGATACAAACAAACCTTCACAATGCCAAGACAGTCACTTGTTAAAAACTTACTAAATTATTAGTATTAACGTGATGTTTCACTTAGGCTATCAGTTTAGTTTATCTATATTTGTCTTTGATTTAGACAAAAAAAATTCTGGAAAGGTGATACAGCAACACATGCAGGGCTGTAGGCAGGGTTTTAGCTAATAATCCAGGGGCCCTGTGTGAAAACAGAAAGTGTCAAAGGGGAAGTGTGTAATTTCTGTGCCGTTTTTCAACGGGTTTTCCAAACATTTCCTGCCATTTGTTGGACTGACACAGTGGTTCGCCCCAGACTCATGCCACTGGTTAAGCCAATGCAGCTGTGGCACGCTGGTTGAAATGAAATGTTGTGATGGAATCACAGTGTTTAGATAGTTTGCTCATAATTGTCTCTGAATATTAAGATGGACTAAAAGATTTAAACCTTCTAATTTGAGTCATTGCATGATTTGGATAACATCCATCATGTTCTGAAGGACAATGAGGAGATGATGGTTCTTCTGAGGGAATCTAATTTAACAGCTCTGTCTGAGGACTGTGTTAGATGTCATCAGGTGGAGTCAATAGCCCAAATAGTCCAACAGCCTAAAAATATTTATCTCTGTCTGATTTATCTCTGTGATCCAGTGTGCAACAGTAAAACTTCAGTTTGCATCACTCTAATGTTAAATTATGTAGTTTGTAAACACAATATTATCAATATTAAATGGCATATACCATCTTCAAACTTGTTTTCAAACACATATATCAGAATGGTCTATGCTCAGAGTTTTAGTATATTTAGATTACATTTACATTTATGCATTTGGCAGACGCTTTTATCCAAAGTGACTTACATTGCATTATACTATATATTGTTTCTGAGTATGTGCAATCCCTGGGATTGAACCCATGACCTTGGCGTTGTTAGCACCACGCTCTAACCATTTAGCTACAGGAAAGCTCCATATATTAATATATTAATTTTATGGAGCTTTATATAATATTAATTATATATTAATTAATGTATATTAATTTACATTTCATGTTTTGGGGTTTGCAATACTGACCATCCACCACAACCTCTTCTTCCTCATTGTCAGTGCTGCTGAGTTTTTCTGGGTCACTCTCAGACAGGTCGCTGGTCCCTCGGGGACCATGCTGGGGATTTTGTTTGGCCTTCAGTAGGTACGCAGCGAGGCCCAGCTCCTGTTCCAGAGAGGTGCGCTGCAGAAACCAGCAGCTGATCACACGAAGATCACAGTATTTCAGAGATCTGAGGACAGAGGTAGAACATGGTGACGGGTGAGTTAAAATGTTGTAGTTAATGAGTTTTATAAGGTAGCAGGGTTGTCACTTTTTACAACATTACATTTTTCTTGACTTCTTTAAAAAGCCACAAACCATTTGCTGAACAGACAACAACACATTATTAGAAGGTCTCGGTTCGATTCCCAATGCCGGCATTAAACAGCCGAGATACCCTTAAGCAAGGAACCTATCACCAGGTGTTCACAACTCACTACTCTAATGTGCATGCACTGAATGGGTTTAACGCAGAAAACAAATTCAGAGCATGGGTGACCATACTTGACCTGCATGTCACGTCACCTCACTTCACTTCACTTCAAATAGATATTTACAAATAGGTATGTTGAATCTGGTCAGATGTTAGTAGTGTACTTCATAAATCTCCATGTACGCCTGCCATTCTGTACATAACCGATTCTGTAATAAACAGCAGGCTACTTCTTAGCCTGGATTACCTGGGTAAAGATTCTCCAAGTGGATCCATGCCAGTTAAAATAAGGATACAGGGTAAGGCCTCAAGCTCTAGGTATGTGCGAGGAACCCAATCTGGATCCAAGATCTTTAGCCAGACCTACAGACATATAAAGACCAGTATTAAGGGTATGAATAATGACAATATATTTGGTTTATGATTATACGAACAGATAAATGTTCATATAATCATAGCTTTCCTGTAGCTCAGTGGTTAGAGCATGGCGTTAACAACGCCAAGGTCATGGGTTCGATCCCAGGGATTGCACATAACTAATATATAGTGATCAATGTGTAGTATAATGCAATGTAAGTCGCTTTGGATAAAAGCGTCTGCCAAATGCCTAAATGTAAATGTAAACAGGGTTATACCCTCAGCTGGTCCAGGAAGTGCTTTCCCACAGTGAGAGCAGAGCAAGGATCTCCCAGGATGATCTCGAACTGCTTGTGGAGGCCGAGTCTGTTGCGGACGTGGCAGAGGCGCTGGTGGGCGAGGGCAGCGAGGGCGGGTGAGGGGATCCTCAGGAGCAGCATGTGCCCGTGGCGGCTGGGGCATCGCTGGGACTTGTTGAGGAGGCACTGCACCATCTCCAGAGTCTCCACTGAGATGTGCTTCTGCAGAGCCTGTAGGGTCTGACCACATGCTGTGGCCATCAGGGCCAGTGAATAATGCTGGATCAACACATGGGTGCGAATCACTGCACTGTGAAGCTTTGGGAACCTAAGAGGACAAAAGGAGATTTATTTAAACCGCTAATACATTTTTTATCATTATTATTATATACATACACATACGTTATAATGTACGTATATAATATATGTACACACACACCCACCCACGCACCCCCACCCCCACACATATATATGTATTTATATGTGTGTGTGTGTGTGTGTGTGTATAAATATATATATATATATATATATATATATAGCTTAAGCAATATACATACATAAAATATATATCAAGACATATTAGGACAATTTATTTATGGCACATTACCAAAATTAATACTTAAAAAATTAATAATCTAATTAATAAAAGTCAGTATACCTTTCCTCCAGGGCAGTAGCCATGCTCTCAAACGAGCTGTCGTATCGAAGCAAAGGAAGGCCATTATTACAGTGTGTTGTCTCCAACAGCTCTGATACACCAAAATACTTTGTTTTCTCCTGATAGAGATCCACATCCTAGGTGAACAAATACAGATTACATATTATGTTTGCAAACAAATATATTTATACATACTTTATATAGACCTGTTCTGTGTGGTGTTCTTACATTAGTGAATGCAGAGGGCCAGTGGATCTCATTGTAAGGGCTGATGCGTGTGTATTGAGTCTGCAAGGCGAAGGGGAATGAGGTCACATGGAGAGTCAGGATGTTCAGTGCATCTTGAATCTGCCGGCTGTTGAGCAAACTGTCCACTAATCCTAAGCAGTAGTCTCCTCCACTGTATTGTCCACTGTAACAACAAATAAAGATACAATATAATATACCAATAACTAAATAATGACTAATAAAGTAGTTCCACCAACAGCCAGCCAAGGAGATGAGAACACTCTGTAAGGTCCATTACCTGCTGATGTCTGAGTGTGCATGATCATGCACCAGTATGAAGAGAGTGTAGGGGTTCATCTTGGATTTCTGAATAAGACTGTTGATCTTTCCCACTGCGCTCTGGTTTAATTTCACCACATACTGCTCAGCGTCCTTCAGTGATAAGCAATTTTGGTCCAGCCCCAACTCCCGCAACACTCCTAAAATAACAACAAGAAGTGGTAAGAACTGTTCTGCCTAGAATATCAAGGTTCCTCATTGACACCGTCTTATAACTGAGGTCTACACTCCTCTTTCCTATATTTATGGCAGAGAATTATGGGTAACGGGCTGCAGTTCTCTACCTGAGTTCCAAAGGTGAAGAACCACTTGATGAAAGGTGACCTCTGAGGGTGGAACACAGATCAAGAACTCAACTCTGTCAAAGGAACCGAGATCCAGGTTCTGGGTGCTGGAATCCGCAATGGCACAAACGTGGGAGAGAAGCTTCCGTGCTACGGCGAGCTGAATGGGCCGAATCTCATGCCACTCCACGCAGTATTCTATTTAGAGATACAACCGAAGCTTTAACACACTATGCTGAAGTTATTCATTTCAAACTGGCATTAGCTTAATGCTAGGATACTTGGATACTACACACAATAATGAGACGCACCGGTGCATATGGGTTTAGAGGTGTCTCCTGATGTTTCCATATCACAGTACTGGGCACAGCTTTCAGGACTGGCTTTCTCCAGCAAAGTCTCCACATCTCCATCTGACAAGTGGGATAGAGATGCTTTTAAGAACTATGTAGAGGAAACCACTGTGGTAAGATCTGTGTAGCAAATGCCTGGTCTTACCTGGACCCAGAGAGCTGAAATAGGACTCAAGCTCTGCTGCGGCTCCAGAGGACAGCTCATGGACGATTTCTCTCAAACAGTCACCTGGAGAGAGAAGGCTCTCGGCTAGTGCTCGTGTCTGATGCTTGCCTGTGTGAAAACAGTCCAATTTTTATTTAATTCCTTTTGCTAATTTAATTCCACTTTGGTGGTATGAATTTGTAATGGTCACTAAGCTACATTATATAACATTTCCATAAATAAGACCCTAACAGAGTATGTTTTATATGTTAAATATATTATAACAATATATTTTAACATTAGGCATGTAACAATACAAAAATAATAAAACTCTCCTGGCATACAGAATGCCCTTTGCTCCCTGCTGCACAAACCCAACTATAAATATAAATCAACACTTGATATTTGATTGCAGCACCCTGCTGGGAAACAAGTGTGTATAGTATATTAATGTGTGTATAGTATAATAACCAGCCTATGGCTGTAAGGCATTAGTTTATTATGTATCTCTAAAACAACTTCTGCAGATAATCATTAATGTAATATTAAATACACCAATAATAAATCTCTTTGTAAATAAAACAACCCACATACCCGTCACCACCACACACGACTGTATCTCCTGGCTTCTGTTCATGCAGATGATCACCACATAATTGGTCTGGCTCAATCTGCCATCCAACAGTCTGTGAAAGGTGTCCTCTAATGCTTCCACCAGAGAGGGTGCTGTGTCCAGCACCAGGACTCCTTCTCCGCATGAGCTGGTGGCCAGTTTGGCCAGCCAGGGCAACTGAGAGGGGATGAGTGGCTGAGCTAAGCAGGGAAGAGGGGGTGGAAACTGGGTGTGGGTCTGCGGATACTGCCTGATCTCTGTCAGATGTGACTCACGCCAGGAGCGCATGAAGATCTGCTCCAGGTCTTCCATTTGAGGAGCCTGGTCAGGAGCTGTCATAATAGCACACAAATAAAGTTGCACATACTGGCCATATATTTACAAATACTAGATTAATACAGAATTCATTTTTATAGTATTTTATGTAAATTACGTCCCAATATAAAGAAATATTACATCGATAAGAGCAGATTATGTACATCAAAACAAGAAATTGATGATTGTTTGCTCTACTCTAATGCACAGCTCCCATCCTCGAAAGCCAATCCAGAGTTTACCTCCAACTCTAATTAAACACACCAGATCCAGCTAATCAGTGTCTTCATTATTACTTGGAAATGACAGGCATGGTGTGTTTGATTAGGATTGGAACTAATTACTGCCCAACAGTGGTCCTCCAGACAACTGCAACTAGTGGAATTAGGGGAATGTGTGTGTCTTTGTACATGCGTGAAAGAAGGATGATGCAAGTATAAGTAAAGGTCCACTGCTCTTCTCACCAAGCTGTACCAGATAGTAGACAGTCAACAGTATCTGCATCTCAGTGGAGATGGGCTGGATCCGAGCAGTGCCGTACTGCTCGTAGATGCGTGGGAGGTTCTGGCAATTGTGGTAGCATTTCTGCAGTAGACCGTTCACCAGCACATCCCCAAGATTCCCACATAAATGAGGCAGTGTTCCATGCCCTGCACACAAACACACACAGTAGAATTGAATAGCTGGCCTGGGATAAAGTGATGGGAACTGCTATTTGACACTGCTTGCATCACATGGTGACCAGAAAAGGGCCTCACAAAAAAAAGATATAAAGATCAAAAACATGGCATTAAAGACTGCATGAAGAGAAGAAATCTTCATATTTAAAAGTGAGGCTACTGTGGATGTCGTCTAGATTTTAAACTGTGATATAACAGAAGATTAAAATTATATGTACAACGGCTGCAGTATTGCTTGCAGGATTGTTTGCTCGATTTTTGCATATTTTGCCTCGAAATTTCTAAATATTTAGTTGTAATATATAGCCGTATTCTTTGTTTTGAATTATGTTTGCAGTAATATGAGATATGAGATCATTTGGAGTTTTAAGTAAAACTTGGTGCAGAATACTTGAACATTTTCTTATTAAACACTTTTTATTTTAAATATAATTTCTTCTACATGCGCAAATCTACTTCACTTTAGATATTTAAAGAATATAATGAATGTGCAATGGGTTTATACAGCTAAGCACTGGTCTTGAATTTGACTGTTTGACAAAGAAACTAGCCTTGCTATAAAAGGCGCAAGAAACGGCACATTTTGTTTACCTTTAAAAATCACAGGCCGCAGTCCACAGGTCTGAAGCAGCTGATCAGGCACTGAAACAGACTCCCCTGGTGCAAGGGGTGGCGAGGACCCCAGGGACAGACACCCTGATGCACTGCTGTCAGCTGAACACAAACACACAACACAGGTACACTTGATATCATACCATACGCTTACGAAGTGTTCTGAGCTCAGACATATGCACATTCTTTTATCATTACCATAATTAGCAAACAGACCCAAAAACAACATCTCTTATGCATTTTGTCTTTTCCACAATATTGCTTTATTTAAAAATCTGTTAACTCTTAGTGTTCCCTAATAGAATCAGCAAAAGAACACTCTGTTCTGACTTGATGCAGGATAAACATATCTAATTATAAAGCCCTCTTTGTTTTTTTAAAGGGACATTTTATATGGACAATTTAGTTTAAATAATAGGAGGTAATTAATGAGGAGAGGGCATTTTAAACTGGAGATGGTACAACCATGAAGATGTGAGTGTGTTTACCTGGTTTAGTGCTGTTAGTCATGCTGGTGGGAACAGGTCTAGTGGTGACGTCTGTTGGAGCACAGGATTCTGGGGGCCATCCCTTGTGTCTCTTTTTTGGGGGCCCAGAATTTGCCATGGAGCCTTGAGAAATTATACAACTGGTTAATATGATGCCAGAGTGAGTATGCATGTATGTACTTGACTATCTATCATTTATCTGTCTGTCTAGCAACCACCTCGAAAACACTAACAACAGTCTAGCAACACCCTGTTTAGCTGTTTGTCTACTTTTCTGTCAAATTCTTAATGCTCTAAAATCTTTGACTCCTTATTGAGGATTCAAGGCTATTATAAACTTTTTTAAACATTAGCTTTGTACAAACCAACCAACAAACCAAATTCTTGATTAATTTTCTAATTCATTAGTTTAAATGAGGGTGTCTTTTAGGAATTGTTGTGCATTAACCAGATTGTAAACATGAGTGCATGTTTTCATTTATAAGCAATGAGAGGCAAAGCAGAAGGCACGTGTTAAATCCAAATGAAAACCAAAGCATCAGGAAGGAAGTCTCACGTTTTACAACACCGACAGATAGAGGGAGAGAGCAGGAAAAAGATAACAAAAACAGTGAGAGAGAGACTTTACAGCAGCACTTTATGGAGGTGACAGTCAGAGAGCGCTGAAATAAAAGACAGGGATCTTTTACAGCCCAGTGTGCTGAATAATGACAGACTCCAACAACAAAAGAATAGGAAAAGACAAACAATACAGCTGCCCTTTTAAAAGCATCTAAACATTTCAAAGGTGGGGGGAAATGTGGTGACTTAAGGTGTGAAGTCTAGAAGAGGGATTAGGTTAGGGACCGCCCCACACAATGGTTTCCTTTATCTTTGATCCAAGCTACAAATATAAACACTAGTTCTTTTCCAAAACCTGATTATCACATTGCTGCCCACTTTCTACATAGCAGCAATGTTCCAAACCACTTTATAGACAATTTTTGGTATTTAAAATTTTCACCATCACAGTATTTTTTTACCATGAGCCCACCACATTGCATTCTAGGATTGCCTTCTCTTCTCATGCCTTTAAGCTTGGCCAAAACGTACCTTATGGCCCAGCTGGGAACTTGTGTTTTAGGATGCCTTACTTGCAACTGTGTGTAGTGACTTTTTATGGAAGCATTACCTAATACTGTTGGCCTTCCAGGTCCATTGGCCACTGTTCCAGTCTGTGACATGTGCTGCTGAGGTCCAGGAACATGGCTGCCATTGGTTATAGGAGGGGAACCCTCAGATATGTGAAGATGAGTATTCAGATCTGAGTGACAATATAAATTTGAAGGTTAAAAACAAAGAGATACTATACTTGGCTCACCAAATACACACTGACCGTTTTGAAGACAACAGAGGGACAATAATAACTATATGTGTGCTTCGGTACCTGTAGGGTTAATTGTGCTCAAGGCTGTGTGTACTGAATTGGAGATCAGGTCAGCAGGTCCATGGCCTGATTGCTCCTCTGGTCCTCCAGCTGTGTTAGACACAGAATGTCTCATTCTGCTGTCTGAACACAAAACATGAGTAACAGCCATTTAAATAGCCATTAGCCAAACCACATTCTAACATAATGCACAGCATTATGATATACTGAGTAGTTACGCAAATTCATGACTATTCAAGCTTTTCTGGAATAGTTGATTATGATTTCTGACAAACAGCTGTAAATAAATTTAGTCCCCGTTTCCTGCACATTTGGCAAGTAGCTGGGTTCCTGATCACCATTTGTGGGTTTATTTTATCCCTTACCTATAATTTTCATGAAACCTTTATATATTTAGTGGACTCCATTAGCTCTTCATAAATAATTAAGGTGGCTTCAATTTCTATTTCTCTAATGCTTTTGTTAAATCCAGCTGCACTGCTATTTAAATATGTACATGCTCTTAAGACTCAGTGTTGACATCACCATGGTAGCAGTGAACTAAACTCTGTGTGCTGGCCATCTGGACTATGTGCCTGGGAGGGCAGGGCCTGGTCAGTCTAGTGAATGGTTCAGGCTGGCCAAGTGCCTGAGAAGGTTAAACAGGGTTAAGTCAACCCTCATGCTTGTCAGCGGCTGGGTAAAGCCACTAACCACTTATAGTCACTAATCCACCACAGAAGGATCACTAATAAGACATGATGACATCTTCAATATAATGGTTCCTACCTATTCCTTTCCATAAGATCGGTGGTCCTCTGACCAGTAAGCCCTGCGTGTTCCGGAGCAGGTGGTACTTTAAGTGCTTCTGTTTCTTGGGTTGGGTGGTGAGCTTCAGGTTGATGTGGTTGGCAAACTCAGTGAAGTAGCGGAAACTCCTCTCACCACAGCCAATGCAGTTCCCCAAGAAACCTACGAGGAAAACAGGCCAGACACCACATGAACATCTCCTTTCTTTGAGAGCACAGATGCTGTCTACGTGCCTTAAAAAACGAGCTCGGTTATCTGAAATACACATTTTAGACAGTACACAGCTGAGCTCTCGGTTTCCATAGTCACCAACCATCACCAGGGATGAGGGTGCTGAGCTGATGTGGGGGCCATAGAAACCAAAATTAAAGACCTAAGAAGGTCTCTCTGACAAATGTGGTCTCACAAGGTTAGGGTATCCTGACCCAGATGCTTAATTTGAACTCAGGGCTTTCCCATTCTCTCTGTGACTCTTTTCTTGTAATGCAGGGTATTCAAATGTGGGTGCATGAAGTTCGGCACGTCTTACCCAAAAGTGCATTACGTCCACATTCATCTGGAAGAAAGCGCTGGTCTACCGCACACACCAGAATGTGATTGGGAAGACTGGGAGATTTCGCTCCGATGAGCAGAAACCCGGGAGGGACTTCCAAAGACTCATTGGCATTGGACGATAGCCGCAGGTCTTTGCCTGCCTGACAGAATCCTGAAAGACAGAGAGCTGGTCAATACAGCATCATGACATTGAGCACTGAGTACCAACATGAGCTTTATGAATTTAAAGAACTTTTACACTTTATCCGTATGCATGGGAATCCAACCCATGACCTTTGCACTGCTAACACAATGCTCAACCAGTTAAGCTTCCTATGATCTCACCATCAGTGGTACAGGATCCTTCTGGCGGGGGTTTTATTTGATATGGGATTGGAGGGCTGTTTGAATCTGAGCCATCCTCTTCATCATCTTCCTCATCTATTCGACCTGTTGATGGAATTCACATGCTAAGGGACTGAGATATTATAACATTATGTAAACAACATCCTGAATAACTGACAACTACGCACATATATAGCCAAAATATATTTTTTTCTAAATGAAAGCCTGCAGTGGTAACAGAGGCTCACCGTCATGAGAATAAGGTCTTTGTTCTGCCTCCAGGTACAGCTGAGAGAACACAGGTCTGGGCACTACTGTGTTGGAGCGCAGTGACGCCTCTATTGAGTTGTGCAGCATTTCCTCAAACCGTGTGCTCTGAAGGTGACCTGTGTGTGAGTTCCCCATGACTTTCTCTTCAAAAGTGAGAATTTGTTGGAAAAAACAGGAAAAAGGGCTCCATTAGTAAAGATTCCTATGTAAACATCTCAGTGTTCGGGTTGAACGAATGCTAACGAATATACATTCACTCTTCCAAGAACTGAGCCACTTGATATTGTTGGATAAGGAGCTTTAAAAATAACCTCAGCTCAGATCAATTTGTGGACCAGTTTGACTGAATCTTGAAAAGGAAAAACACCTAAAAAAAAATGCAATACGCAAAAAAATTCCCACGCATGTCCGTGATTTTGAGAACACTGGTCAAAACATTACAAATGGGATTAAAATAATGTAATATGACAACAGAAAAACCAATCAAAAGAAATGAAATCCAAACACAACATTACTTCAGCGCTTCAGTTACTAATATACAAACACATTATTATACAGACAATGAAGTCTGTATAATATCACATCTGAATGCAACAGCAATATAGCTGAGTCTGAGGACTGTGGGAAAACAAACATCTCTACAGAGGTTATCTGAGTACAGTACACATGATTTTGACCAGACACAAACACACACACCTCTCTCTATATAGCCTTATGTAAGCTGATTGAAAGTCAGTGACTCACCGGACAATCAACCTCTCTCTCAGAAAATATTATCACAGAACAAAACATCATCTGCCATGACCAATGGTACTGTGATTAATGCGATTTTATGATAGGGTCTCCAGAGTGCACAGCTTCCCCAGAGAAGTTAAAAGAATTGTGGATTTTTTGCAGGGCGTCCAATTTGCAACATCATGAAGCCACCAGATCCAATGTCAGGGCATCCTGACCCAGACTGAGAAAATGAGTGAGCGAGTGAGAGAGAGAGAGAATGATCTTCCCTTAACAATAAACAAAACGTTGGTAACTGGGACTGAGCTCACAGGAAAAATTAGAACAGTTTGAAAGATGAGTTGTGTGTTTTATAGAGTTGCTTTATTCATCAAAACATGAGTTTTGTCAAGAAATGTGTTTCATTAAGCTTTTTAGTTTTTATATGAAAATATATACCCTCTGTAAAAAGAGGTAAATTGTGCAGTTTAAAGAAGCTATTTCTATCTGCTTTGGCAAACTTTTTCATGACATAGTTAGGTTAATTTAAAAATAATATTTCCTAAATCCAGTTAGACCACTGCATGCTTGCTTCTGATTGGGTCTCAGATATTACAAGGTGATGCATTTTCAATAAGTATAGTGTTTTTTAGTAAAAGAACATCACAAAGTCAAAGACACTGGCCAGGCAAATCAAATAGAACCGTTTTTACATTGTATTATATGTAGGTACTGCAAATTGGTGAACGTAACGTGTCCCATCATGAGAAAAGCAACAAACTGATGCCTCAAATGAAAATGTCTGGCAGAACAAACTTGGATCATAAAGCCCCTTGGACATAATCTCCTCTCATTTAAATGCTCTCTGCCATATGTTCCTTCCTTCAACAACACACATTCCACATGACACGCTAACACCCTAAAATGCTGAGGAGAATCAGCATGTCAAATAAATGTCAACTGGTTCCACCAAGATTGCTAGCCAGTATTTTTTTAAAGTAAGTTATGGCAAAAACATCAGTCTTGTTTTGGCCTGCACATTTGTGGCTAGTCAGGAGCTCTGCCATAAAAGCATATTAGCATTTTGTTCTAAGGGGGAGAGAGCGGCAGTTAAATAAACAAATGCTAATGCAGGCAGGCTCTGCAGACAGTCAAGGAGATAAAAGAACAAGACGTGATAGCATGGAGGACGTTCCACAGCCCCATCCTCCCGGACAGAGCTTCCACAGGGAGGT
>JAZGTJ010016099.1:0-12920 GCA_036877575.1 Botia almorhae | reverse complement strand
CAGAAATAAAAGCTGCTCTTCGTCCTCTGGGCAGGGTTCCCTGGCGGATCAGGTACGGGCTCGACTTCTGGGCTCAGCTGATGACCTGCTCAGTGTCGGGCTGAGGAAACAACTCTCGCCGGAGACGCGCAGAAAGAAACGAGCATGGAGGAGGCACACCGTGGTGGTCTCTCCTACAGATTGTTCTGAGAAGACAGCCCCCCTCGCTGCCGCTCGCTCCACCAGCCACAAAAACCTACCGACACTTTCCCCCAAACCACTAGCTTCACCCTCCCCTGCTGAAAGACGGAAACTTAGAGGGTCACATCCAGAGACCTCAGAGACTGAAGCCCTTACTGCACGTCGGGCAACGGCTACCTCTCACTTCCGTGATTTCTTATAACAGTGGCGAACAACTGTGTGTTCAGGCTAGTGAACCAAGAGAACTGAATTTGGATGTTGTTGTAGCAGTGTCTTCTAAAGAAGGTTCTACTAGCTGCTTTTACATGCATTCACTCATGCACTGACAGCGATTAAATCAATGTTGGTTGCTCCAAGGAGGTGGATCACATGCTCCACTCCCTGCACTCCCATTGGCTATTCACATACTGCATCATGGCTCATTTGCATAAAAAGCAACTTTGAGTGTGGTTTATGTCTTCTCTTATTGAAAATGATTGACTTCTGGTTGTATTGTCAGTGCAAAATGTTCTCAGTATTAATGCCCCATTAGATTGTGAGAGTACAGAATGCGATCTCAGATCTATTAAAGCCCTCTTCATTTATATCTCCGTTTCTCAGACTTTATGCACCTGCATGTCAAAGGGCCGTTTCAGTGTTGCCAAGTTTTCTTTCTCATGCTTCTCTTCTTACTTTGCTTGGCAGGTCACATGACATTCTCCTGCTCTGTCATTAATTGCCAAGACATAACTTACATGCCATGGAGTGCTTTAGTGTTTTCTCAAACAAACCAGATAAACCAATTCTCTGAATGTGCCGGTACAGTATTGGTTAAACAGTGTTAGCAGACAGGAACAGTGTTGATCGTATAGTTTTAACACAGGCCATTGACCACAGATGCATCATTGAGATTAAGGACCATAAGAGGCAGTGTGATATGTTCACCCTCCCAAATATCCATTTACATTGAGTATGATTGTGCATTGGGTGTTCATATGAGTGTGTATGTGAAATTGCCTGTGTAAACAGTGTGTGGTTGAGTGTATGTCAAACAATTTTGTAACATTTGTACAAAGCCTTGCTTAAGTTAACCTTGTAAATACACATATATATATATTATCATTTCTTTTATTCTTTTAGTTTTTATATGGTTTACAAAAGTGCACTTATGTGCACGGTCATTTTTTCAAGAGGTTACTTGAAATGTTTTCCTTAATATTTTTGTTTGTTTGTTTTATACACAGTCTATATTATGCATATATTTTGTATGAATATAATAAGTACTTTTATTTGGAAATCTTGGGGTGTAACTGTTTTAACTCACTTGGACTGTTTTCCCCCAGTTAATGGCCTTTCTCTGTGACTTACAAGTACTATGCAGAAATCTATACACCTCAATGTAAAGAAAAGAGCTCTAACCTGCAAAGAGTGTCTGTCACAAGCTATAATAAATTCTTATTGCTGGGCTTATTTAAATTCTGTATTGTGGTTTGTCTTGTCAAACTTCGGGCTACAGGATTACTGTGGTTTGAGAGAAATGGCCACCATCTGCTTGTGAGAAAGTAAGCCTTCCAATAAAGATTTTATACAATAAAATATGTAACAAAGTTTCATGATTAAATGTGCAGTAGAACTTCAGTGCAATAGACAACTGTCATTGTGAAATTAAACGCTTATTTACTGTAGTACAGTATACACCCGAAACCATGTCTGTCAATCTGACTCAATGTTAATGTTTGCTGACAGTCATTCTGAATTATTTTTAAATTTCTCAATGAGAAAGAGGAGGAGTTTGGAGGAGGGATGCCAGAGGAATCATTATTGGAAGGCAGTTGTTTATATTCACACTTTTGTGGTGATTGGTAGGACAGAACAATCAAGCTCCACCCAAGCTTACTTTAAATGATCATCAACACTGGTACTGATCATTTAATGACAATCTGAGCCTGAGTTTCGTTTATGATGGTATGTTTACCAAGTAATAAGGGTGAAATCCTGAAAAACCTGTATGGATGCGTACTGTATGTTAATGATTGGAGTATGCACACCTCTCAACGAACATTACACAGCATAAATCGATTTTTTCTGGATGCATGTTTTAAAATGTCTATTTTTGTTTACAGTGTTCAAAAAGAAAACACTTAAAAACACTTGGAAACTAATTTAACTTTAATCCCTTAAAAAGTTTATTTATGGGTAGTTTAATTAATGCTGAACTGATATGAACATGGTCTAAATAATATTATAGAGTAATATTTCAATTTTGGGTTCACATTTTGCATTTATGAATGACATTAACTACCTCATTAGTTAAAGGTGTCTACTTTCCTTAAAAATTAGAATTATTTTTATGTATTTATATCATTTTTAACTGTTAGACTTAATGCTTGCATCTGGCCAAATGGATTTGCTGTTTAAGCTATTATACAACTGTAAACCTCATAGGATTAAAACTGTATTAACACGACAGCAGATGGCAACATTTACAGCTCCAATGTGTCATGTCTAATGTGAGACCGATCAGTGGACAAAGCTATTGGCAGCTCTAATACCATGACCTGATGAGGCTGCATGGGCATCAGTCTCTGTAATAAACCAGTAGGTGGAGTCTTAAGAACGGGCAATGTTGTATGAAGCCCTGAGAAGTAGACACACATTTTCCTTATTTATTGTTACAAAGTTTCTCGACAAAGCCGACTGTAAATTAATGTCTGTACACTATTATGCCTTTACACTATTTAAACTTAAGAACTTCAGCTGCCGCCTTTGTTGCTCACATAACTATTTTAAATCTTGAATTTAAGTGATATTAAACTGACATAAATCGAGTTGAATCTCGTATAACTTATTAAAAAGTTGAAATTTCTTAAGATATGTTGATAAGGTAAACGTGTAAAAACATGTTGGCATGACTTAATTAAATAGTCTACCATCCAAAAAGCAAAACCCAGTTTAGGTTTGTGACTTTCAAAATATAAATAGATTCTCGTGAGGCAAATGCGGTTTAGTAAATGTGTCATATAAAGAGTAAATGACGCTTCTTTTAGCGCACAATATTTACCGCACGTCGCTGGAATCGAGTTACTGCGCTGCAGTTTTATAGGAGTCAGGTGGTACGACAGGCGTCACAGCAGCGCTCTGATTCACAGGCATTCACCGACAGATCTTCTTCTGGGCTTCTTTCTATTGAGTATTTACATTTCGGTTTAAGACGATCGTAAAGAGTTCCGCCTGTGCCGCCGGTGGAACCGGTATTCAACATGTTGGGGAGAAAGAAGAAACCAGATGCTGAAACTAAACCCAAAGTCGCGCATTCGAAAGCTCATGACCCGCTTCGAAGGCTTGGTAAGAAAACCATACAAAATATTAGGGTCATACATAAAGAGCAAAATAATAATGTAGGCTACTCAAACTATTATTTAAACGTTATTTTAAGTATGCATATTTTCGTTTCGAACAGAAGGTTTCTTGGTTTCTACAAATCAACTTGGTGTCAACTTTGTAGATGTATCTATTCAGTAAAGCAATATGAAATCAGTCTTTAACGCAGTCATATGTTACGTGACGTGTAATAATACGATGTTTTCGTTGTTGTTACAGTCTGAGTTAGGCTCACACGGGACGCGTTTTAGACACATGGTACACGCGTCAAACGCATGTCTCACTGCATTCAGTATTTCTTCCTCAGCGTCTCGTACCACGTGTATTTCGCTTATTTCGTATTTTGCATCTACCCTGCTGCCCATATTTAAACGACCCGTGTATTCTGTTCAATATTGACATTGATTTGTTGTGACAAGCTGATATTAAATCTGAACCTTATTTTTATATTTACACAGTTCATGTAAGTATCAAACTAGTTCTAACGTCAAGCCTAGCTAACAAAAGAATAAAATACTTGTGTTAGTTTTTGCTGTACTTTACACTTTTTATCACTAAGAGAAAAAAATATATGAAAAAGATATTATTACCTACGATTCCTGACTTATGAGACACATTTGGTTTTGACATCATGCATGCGACTGATATATCATGTAATACTCTGACACACATATACAGTACTAAAATAGTATGGCAATTATGCACAAGTATGGCGATTAGCATTCCTATTTTAAAATAGCTTATTTACAAGAAAAGTGGACGTCTTTCCACCATCATTTTGTAGTACTGATCTTTAATTACAGCTGTTTTATACTGGTCTTTCACCAGACCTGCTGTATCACACCTCCACCTGTTTTAGCTCTGAGCTTTCTTCTGCATTAGATCACGGCGCGGCATCAGCGTTACATCAAGTCAAAGATCTGCTGAGCACTTGTGTGCATGCAGTGGCTTTTTACCATAACTAGAGCACTGTGACTGCATTACACAAGAGAGAGCTTAGCGTAAACTATTAGGGGCAGGCTGTATGCCATTATGTGAATTAATAAAGCCTCAGTTTAATTTGGTCTCTGACCGTCTTATTTCCCATAATAACCTATTGGGAATTGATTTTTATTGCATGTTTAACTGAAGTGCTCCATAGATACCATGGCTCTGGTCCATATTGTCCATGGCTACCACTTTAATAGATATGCCATATATAAATGAGCTGTGGTGTTCAGTTATTGCACTTGTTAAATGGTGTTGGTTGGATGTTTTGAGGAGGCAGTGTAAGTCGCTGCTCTTCACTGGTATGATTTAATGTTACTTTACCACTTCACTCCACTCCACAATAATCAAGTGCTTCTCTTCTGTTTATACATGTATGAGAGAGAGTTATTCAGCTGGTTTAGGGTCAAGAGGGAATGAAACATTCATGTAATGTTCATTGCTCCCATATTTACATGCTCACTGGACAGAATGCACTTCTGTGAGGCCCGGCCTGTCCTATAGGTGACATGCTGTAGGCGGTCAGATGCTCATTGCTGTCATTCACACAGAAGTATAACAGCACACTATGAGACCAACACTCTTTCTTTTTCAAATCACTTAATTCTTCACAAATTCCTAAACTCTATAGTGAATGATTTAGTTTCTTGTCTATGGTTGCCGTGGTGAGGGGCTCTTTCCTGCAGACACTCTTGTCTGTTCCTCAGAGGCAGTTCAAGGAATTTGTCACCTTTTCCCCATTTCTTTTCTCTCTCTCTTTCTTTTTTGTTGGTCACCAACCATAATTACATTCATTTATTCATTACTCTGCTTTTAAAATGAGAAATAATTTGCCAACAAAATACAAGAAATAATTGAAATAAAATGTGTTTAAAGTGGAGCAATGCTTTGCTGGGCATTAGAGGGTGTAGACTAGTGTTGACTGGAGCAGATCTCCATGCTGTGAAAGAATGTTGGAGCAGCCATTTTACCATGAGCAGCACGTCTCTGTTTTTTCAGGTCTTTCTGTGTCCCATTGAAACTCTGGCAGAGATAATTAGTATGTCTTGTCAGCACATAGTAGCATTGCACAGCCAGGCTTAGAGGAACAGTCCATCCAAAATATGGACATTCTGTCATTATTAGCTGGTTCAACAGGATGGTTCTTTCACAAGACCATTTCTTTAGTTGAGTAAACTCACACTGACACTTGTAAATGCTTTTAGGTACTTTGGGGCTTGACAGATGTGGTTGTTATATACAGTCATTGTTTGGAAAACAGCTGTGAGAAGACTCTTCATGTCCCATTTGTATTCCACAGAAAAACTAACAGCAAACTGGTTTGGAATACATAATGAGAGAGTTTCCATTTTTGGAACTATTCCTATAACTTAGTCTGTGAAGATCCCAGTGTACATTACTGGCAGTTTTGCAATCTTTGCTCTTAGTAAATAATCTCTTTCCAAGCTTGCACAAACCTGTGAGGGAAGAGAAACCACTGAAATCTGTAAAACAAACACGTGGTTTTTCCTCAGTGCTAAAAAACGCAAAAAACAGTTGAAATAGCTATTCTTTCACTTACATTGGCTTGCCCAAACCATCTCCCTGCAATTTCCCTATTGTTTTCATTTAATACCCTGTTATTTAGTATTGTTTTGAGAATTACAAGGTTCCTTAAATGTTTATTAATTACTTAATTGTTAATTGTTACTTAATACATACATGACGTTGATAGTGTTGAGACACACTGACCTCTTAATGCTCTCACAGCTGTGTGTTTATTTGTTTTGGCACATGTTTCAGTAATATGTGGATTTTGGTCCATGTTTTGGATGAAATATGCGCATGACAAAACGGCGCATGACTCAGTGCTGGGAAGTGTTGACACAACAGCCTTGTGAATATGAGCTTAACTTTGGGATGACACATTATAAGTGAACGTGTGTGTAAATGTGTGTGTGTAGACTTCACACTTAAGATTTACAGCATGTAACAGGTGTGTTGGACACAGTGGCCCAGAGTCCCAGTTGTAAGACTGGAAAATATTTAGAAGGTGGAACAGAAGGTCTTGGTGTTTTAATGCTTTATGTGTCTCTTATAGGCGTGCAGGATGATGAGGATGTGCGTGTGATGCTGCAGGGATCAAAGATGATGAAGGTTCGATCTCAGCGTTGGCGGAAAGACAGGAGCCTGAGGCTTTTGGAGGACTGCGTGACGGTGTGGTGTGAGTCCAGCAAATCTTCCCGCAAGAGTGAGAGAGAGCAGACCTGTGAGTAGACAACAGAGTTACTGAGCTGCTGGCGGAATCACATATATTCAAATTCAGCTTTTTTAGTACAGTAGTTGTAGTACTGTAATAGCCTGAAATGTTGAGCTAGTACAAAATGGTGTGAGTTATTTTTTTAAAGTTGAATAAGCAGCCTAGTGTTGCTTTTTAAGTACATTTAAGCGTATTGTTTGAACACAACATTTCAACAGCAAACCCATGATCCTGATACAGGCAGGACGGCTTTGATTTATAACGCCAAGCACTACTTACATTTGTCATTGTTATAGATTAGTCAGACATGTTTACCTGTCATGTTACAGCTGACATGTACTGGACTTTTTGGCATTCATGAGTGCACTTGCTTCAGAACCAATTGTTCATTATTAGTTCCTGGAAAACAACAAGGAAAATCATGAAAAGCCATTAACAACATGACTAAATCCCCTCCAGCTTAATCTTGCATAAGCATTTAGCCCAGTGTGATCTTCCAGACTAGAGGGAATTGTACAATGAGGGTCTGTAATGCTGCTGAATCATTTGTGTGTCCTAGTTGTAACTTTTGTTTAACAACTAATCAGAGACACACCTTAGAGGAAGAATAATAATTCTAGGAAAAACACTCCTCTTCCACTTTCAACACTTTGAACTCTATATAATATACTTGGCTGCTGTCTTTGGGCCTTTCTACACTTTAAATGCCATATGTAGATGTTGTCCACACCCTGTGTGCATTAAATGTGAATATATGATATATTCAATGTGAATATATTGAATAGCAAATGAATAAGATTTGATGATGTGAACAAATGTAAACACAATGTGTTCTGATTGGCTGGTGATCTGATGTGCTTGGTAACCATAATTGCACTTTACTGCAAAGTGTAAACAGATGAGGTTCTCTCAAAGGACATATCAGTCATTAAATTTTGTGATGTTCAGTATGAATGGTTTTAACAGGGCAGACCTATTAGGCTTAATGTAACTGACGTTTCAGTTGCAGCGATTTCAGTTATGAGGTAAAAACGTCACGATTATTGATGGCTTTTAAAAGGATAGTTCATCCAAAAATGAAAATTCTTTCATTGTTTTTATTTACACTTTACAATGTGGGGGCAGCAGTGACCTAATGGTCTCAATACCACGACTGAGGTGAGACCCTTGAGCAAGGCACCGAACCCCCAACTGCTCCCCGGGCGCCGCAGCAATGGCTGCCCACTGCTCCGGGTGTGTGTTCACTACTGTGTGTGTGCGCACTTGGATGGGTTAAATGCAGAGCACAATTTCCGAGTATGGGTCACCATACTTGGCCTTGGCCTTTCCTTTCCTCCTTTTACATCATTAAGGAACACAATCTTTATACACATATCTTTTTAAAGATTATTTAGTTGGAAACTTGGAGAAGTCATTTGCAGTTGTTATCAAAAGCTGTAGTGTGGAGCTGTTAGATATATAAACTGTAGCAAACTACAATGTCTCATATGAACAGTGCTAAAACTGGGTGACGTTTTATACTTTATTTCTTCTTTACCTTTGTGAGTAGACCCTGTGGTATATCTGTGGTATATTGCATGAGGACTTTCCAAACCATGCACAAAGAAAAAAAAACAAACCCACAAAGTTTTGTGTTCATTGCATGTTTGTAGTTTCTGAATATAAGTACTGACCCTCAGTTATTGGTTTAATCTTTGACATCAAACAAAACCAGGTCATTTAACTGGAAATTTTTTATTAGATTATTTATTAGATTATTAGGTTGGTTTTTCTTACGATCTTCTATATTGAAATGTAATCCCAGATCCCCGAATCAAGATTAGACTATGCTGAACATACACTACATGACCAAACACATGTAGACACCTCAACATCAGACCCATATGTGCTTGGGGCACTTGATGTTGGAACATAGCTGTGACTTGCTCCCATTCAGATGCATCAGCATCAGTTCAGATGCATCACTTTCAGTGTCTGATCTTACTTCTTAGTTTACTTTTCAGTTCAGTGTTTCAGTTCTTTCCAGAGAAGATCTTGTCTCACCAGTTCTATGTAGACCTTGCTTTTGTGCTCAAAATGACCCATTCTACTGTAAATATTGATTTTGTTAGATTGTATGGCTGTAAGCTTGACTGTACATCTTTTAGTAACATGCATAGGTGAAATATCCAACCTCCAATACATTTGGCCAAGTAACGTTACTAAACACACCATAGGTCTAAGAAGAGAAATTGTGATACATGTTCCATTTAATAGTCTCAATCTGCGCATCACACTCTTTAGATGATTGTTAATCTTTTTTAATCACACAAATTCACGCTTTGCTCCTAGTACAATGGAAACATGTCTCAGATTCCACTTTGACAAAAGGCATTATGGGATATGTGCTGTTCTATCATCTCTAATCTACCAATAGCCTTTCAGATGCATGCTAATCTCTTTTTAATCACACTTATGCTCCTCAGATGGAATGATAATGCGACCTGACTTTCTGCTGTAATCCATTCATGGTGCTTCAATGGAGCATTAGAATGTGTAGAATCATGGACGTTTTAAAAAAGTCACATTTTCATTTATTTACATGTGTCAACTAGCGAATTTCCCCATCTCGAGCAACAATCTGTTTTTTGCAAACATAATAACAGAATACAGCTTGAAGTTTATACATTGTTCTCTTTCACTAAACTTAATAACTGTGAAACATTTCTCTAATCTTTAATAAATTGCTTTAGCCAATCAGCATTTCACTGCTTCTTATAACTTGCATTTATTGAGCCCACACTGATTTTATTTGTACTGCAGAACACTCAGACAGTATCAGTAGATAAGACAGTTTCTAACTTTCTGTTTCTCTCTTCTGCTGTGTCACACTGGGCTCTGGAATGTAGGCTCAGCTGCTCAGCCCCTCCTGTATCCCAGCATGCCCCCACACCTCACTGACTGCCAGACACTTGAGGGAATAAACAAAGTTCACTCGGGACATTGACTGCAATCAATCTTTTTACATCAGAAATACAATGCTTAAAAAAATCAAAAGATTTAGTTCAATAAGTAGCATTCCAAAGTTTTTGGAACACAATTAATGTTTTTTTTTTCAGATTTTTTTAGGCAACCATAGCAGATGAGTTTTGTGCTTTGATCCTGTTTGTTGTGTTTAGTAGCTTTTTGTTTGGAGGCCATTGCTTGTTTGTTGTACAGTGTATGTATCATATGTAATTAAGTATGTGTGCGATGTTACATCATACAGCAATTTGCACCACAACACTTTATCCCTTGGTTATTTTGGCTATTAAGACAGATAAAGATAGAAGACACATGGTTATGCCATAAGTGTTAAATAACCTGCTCTCAAATGATAAATCTGGATAGAAGAGCGTCATCACCACGACAGGCAGGTGCCCTTCAATGGGCAGCAGATGCAAGGCCAGGCCCCTAGAGAAGTCAGATTCTGATGGATCTCAGATGAGCCTTGTATGCAGAGGGCATTAGTGAGGAATGTCAGTGGCATCGTAAACGCCCATTCAATGCCAACATGCACATGCCACAGTACCCACTGGCTGTTAAATTTATCACCCTGCTTCTCCATACACACACATATTATAAATGCGTGTTTGTCTGCCACTGGATGTGGGCAGAAAATCTTTTTCTGTTTCAAAGGCCATGCGTTTGTGTGTTTTGCCCTACTTCTCTGTTTGTCCCTTTGTTGAGGATAAAGAAGTTGTTGTTGCCAAACGCAGTCTGTTAAGTTTCCTTATTGTAGCTGACCTAAAATTAGAAATGTCTACTGTTACTAATAATACTTAAAAACACAGCTAAAACATGAATCTTACAACCAGTTCTGCTGACTCTGTGGAGCAACACAGTCTTCTTAAGATGCAGAATAGAAAGGAGAGTTTTCCATTATTAGACACTCTATTTTTTTAATGACAGTGGAGAAGAAACAAATCCATTGCAGTATATAAATAAGATAATACGCAGTGCTTTAGTTGTATTGACTTTATGCATATGATTATATGAATGTATATGATTGTCACTGTAATAGCTGTTTGTATGAAGGTATGTGATTAATGAGAGCACATTGTGAACATTTCTGACCCTCTTTTACACAGGTCATGTTTTACAGGACCCAAATTAATCCCCAGGCACATCCACACTCACGCACAAGTTATCAAGTGTCACAGCAACCAGTGACACTTTTGCACTTTCCCATGTATGGAAAAAAATAATGTTTTTTTCCAGTCTTGATTACTTGAATGTTTTCCCAAATTATTTTTGGTGCTTACTAGTTAGTACAGCATTATAATAGTATGCCTTAATAGTATTATAGTCCTGTTAAGGCATGACTTCAATTTTAGTTTCGGTTTTATTTTTTATAAATATATTTTAGTTTACTTTTGATAAATATATATTATAGTTTTAGCTTTATGCTGTGTATTATTTGGTTAAGACTTGCTTTAAGTTTGTACAATTTTTGTTTAGTATTGTTTGGATAAATATTTTGTGTCCTATAGATAACATTAAACCAAGTCTGCAGTTTTTACGTTAAAATTGGGCTACTTTTAAACTGTTGCAGAAGCTTGTTTATTTTTCCATAGGTTAAAGATTTGACTCTTTGGGTGAATTTTATGTTACTGAAATTATAGTATTAAAATATCTTACTGCAGCGTATACTACTATACAGTGATTTTCAAGTTCAAATCATGTGTAATGCATAACAATGACTAATGTATGTTTTTCAGGAACGGTAGGGGCATATTTTGAGTTTTGGTATTTGGACTATATTCATCGGGCTAGTTTTAAGCTAGTTTTGATTGGCCATTAGACTGGTTTTGTTACGCAGACCTGGCAACTCTGCATTAAACAGACCTTTTAGTTTAGTTAGGTTTGCATACATGGAGATTGAAAAATGCATTAGGAAAATGATGTCAGCATTAGTGTTTGTTTACTGAAAGGTTATGTAATACTAGTAATAATACAGTGATGTGTGTCTGTGTCAGTCTCAGTGACAGAGGTGGAGTGCGTGAGAGAGGGCTGTCAGTCAGAGTGTCTGCGGCAGATGGCAGGTTTGGTTCCAGAGAGCCACTGCTTTACTGTGGTGTTCCGCGGGGGCAGGAAGAGTCTGGACCTGTGCTGCCCAACACAGGAAGAGGCTCAGCACTGGGTGCGAGGCATCCGCCTGCTTAAAGACCGTGTGGCCAACATGAGCCAGAAAGAGAAGCTGGACCAATATCCTTAAGACCTACTGTGAGGTCACCAAGCACAGAGTGCTAATAATGAACACACTACATGTAGACACATGCCCCCTATGTAGATGACTGTCATTGACAGTATTTAGAACAAGTTTTGTGTCCTTAGTCACCATTTACCACAAATCCACTTGCAAACAGACTCTCCCATGCTGTTCAATATTGCTCAGATGAGCAAAGCTAGTGTGAGTTGTCTAAATATAGACCATATATAGAGCAGATATTTACAGACCACTCTGCTGCTCTTGAGTCACTACCACTGTGTCACTGTAAATATGAACTAAACTAATTCTAAGTATGTATGTTAACACCTGTATGGATTAGTTAAAGCAGAATATTCTACTGGGGCTTTACAGGGTGGGCGGTTAAGGTTCCTATGGGTCCCATGTTATGAGTCTCCATTATGAATGAGGGTAAAGTGAGATCTTTGCACTCCTATGAGATTTTGATTTGATATGGCAGATGTAATGTGGGTATGTGCTGATATCAGTTGTGTAGTTTTCCCTAATTGCTCACACTTGGATACGAGGCTACTTGAGACGTGCCGATCAGAACCAGGATGGGAAGATGAGCTATGATGAGGTGAAACACCTGCTGCAGCTGATCAACATTGACCTGAATGAACAGTACGCACGCACCCTCTTTAAGGTACGTGTGTCTGAGAAAAGGTGAAGTTGTGTTTACTTTTATTTTATTTTGATCTCCTTACCCTCTCTTTCCTTTCTCTCTAGAAGTGTGACCGGTCCTGTGACGGACGGCTGGATCACATGGAAATCGAGGAATTCTGCCGGGAATTAATGCGTAGGCCAGAGCTGGATGCGGTGTTCCGGCATTATTCCAGTAACGGATGCGTGCTCACCACCCTGGAGCTGCGGGATTTTCTGGGTGATCAGGGCGAGGATGCTTCA
>JAZGTJ010016097.1:0-12922 GCA_036877575.1 Botia almorhae | reverse complement strand
TGTGCTGCTTGTTAGTGTGAGTTTTAACATATTGCATAAGTTTACTTTCAGTAGTCAGTTACAGATTAAGTATAAACTACTTTTGAGCTACATCTGATGTTTAATGATTGTAATCTTGTAAAACAGAGAGAAAAATACATCTCTGGATTTGTTTATTTTTGTCTTTTCATGTTGTACAGTACTCTTACAAAGACACACAATTATTACCTTGTATGGGCACAGTTTATGTTGATGAATCCAATAATAATCGTGACTCTGCATGTTCCGTCTGCATTCCTGTAGCACGAACAACTGTGTTCTATAGAGGTTGAGTTTTTTAATTGTAAGATTTGCTACAAAGCGAACAAATGCGTTAAACACAATGAGATATTAAAATAAAGAAAATATGTTGTATTTTTTGTTAGTAGGGGAACCGGGTTAGATGTCACACTTTGTACTCCCATGAGTATTTCTCAGTCAGTGTCTGTGTACAAACATACCTTAAAATCGTGGCTGCAGAAAAGTGGACGAGCATTTCCATCATCATCATGTGGTCCAGATGAATTAACCGAACACAGGTTAGTCACACTGCAACCTGCCAGCGATCAGCTCAATTTAAATAAAGTTTAAATAAATTTAAAGTAAAATGATTTATGAAACACAAAACGATTTATTCTGCCAAAGCAGAAAGGTACCACACAAACATTTCAAAACATTGTTTTGGCCAAAAATATCCAGTTTGTCGAATTTTAAACATCTAAAACTTGCCTAAACTTGTCGTTTGGATCTTATAGGAAATGCCCTATAATTATCATTTTAATAATAATTAGTTAGAAAATGCAACACATTACTTTAATAAGTTAATTGATGCGTATTATTAGCAACAACAAAAACATAAAACAAAAAAGGTTTTCTGTATGTACGTTTTAACAGCGTGACGCAAGCACGCACGTATGACGTTCCCCTGCAAGGACGTGACTTCCACCACGGGCCGCGAAGCCACGCCCACCTCATTTATATTCAGATCGCGGCTGTGACGTGAGCGCTTTATAAGTCGAGCCCAGCCCCTTCCTCAAGACACTCGTGCGGAGAAACGTCAAAGCGGATCCGTTCCGACCGAGTCCACACCGAATTTACCCTCATATAACAACTGCGGGTGAGATTCAAAACAACGCGTTATTCTGTCACAGTTATATAAATACAGCTTTCAAAATGAGTTAAAGCAGTATAAACAGTGTTGGGTTGTATATTATGGATTTATATTTTATTTTCCTTATTTTTAAAACTGTATTTGGCATTTTCTCTTAAACGAGGGCGCATATATTTATTTGCATATTCAATTCACAGATGATGCTGAACGCCCTTGATCATTAATACAGAAGACAGGCAGTGGCATTTGAAGTCTGCCTGTTATGTAATCATATGTCGTAATGCTGCAATATACTGTACAAACAAACCACCGTTGTTACGTCTTATATACTCGAATGCGACCTGTTGCTTGTTTTAAAATAAAGTTACGATCAAAAAACGATGCTCCAATAGGATTCGCTGTCGTGTTATTTACAGCTGCATACTTGCTTTTAAACGGTAAATCTGTTTGTCAGAGTTTATAAATGTGATTTATTAAATAGTGCTTTTTAAGAGGTTTGTGAGTCATGCGGGTCTACGTGCTTAAATGCATCTTCAGCTGCGTCGTTTTTGATGCTCTTCTTGCGTCCTCAAACGCAAAGGATGCTGGGACTTGTGGTTCGGATGGTCACATCGGGGGCATTAGTGTACAAAAAACCCGGCTTGCACAAGACGAATCAGTATTTCATTTATCACGTTGAAAGTTCCCCATTTTGTTTTACAGGAAGTTACATGCAGCTTAAAGCGAGAAATGATGCGACATTTTCATTTGTGGCGTCCGTGCGTGGCGGAAGGACAGATAACGTGTATAAATACATTAAGGGATAATCTCTGAAGTGCGTGTGCTCGTCGTGAGCGGGTGATAAACGGGACGCGCATCTTGTCTTAAGGTGGTTTGTTTGTTCACAGGTGCATCACTTCTACAGATATAATAAATGACTGTACGTGCCTCTGTGCACACAACACTGCGGAGGCCGGACACGTACCGATGAAAATAGCACGTCCTTTGGTCTTAATCATTTAACCTTTCCAAAGTTTACACTTGTCAGGAAGATAAAATGCCAGCATCCCTCAGTACCCCAACAGCATACCTACCAGTTCTCCTGAGGAGGGTCTTATTATAGGCCATTCAGAAGAACATTACCCATAATGCATTGCTTAGTGCACAGCCAACCTTCAGATGTGTAGTATGCATAGAAAGACAGCTCATTAATGATTTGCATTTAAAACTATCGATCGATGATTAATCAGATTGATGATTAATCCGATTGTCTCTGCAGGAGAAGATGGCTTCCACTAAGGAGAAACTGATTGTTCATGTGAGCAAGGAGCAGCCGACTGGGCCCACCAATAAGGTGACAGTGGTGGGTGTGGGGATGGTCGGAATGGCTGCCGCCATGAGCATCCTGCTGAAGGTCAGTGATGTCATTACACAACATCAGCATAAACAGCTGTCATACTGATGACACACATGCATGACATTTTAAAAGAATAGCTTGAAAGCTGTTCAAATTAAGTACAATTGTATAATATAAATAATAAACTGTCAAATGAATTTGGGATTTGGTTTTGTTTGTGCTACAAGTAAAAAAACAAAAATATTTTTTAATTTTTCATATGCATTATTATTTATGGCAATGTTTTTCACAGTATTAAAGGACAATGGCTATCATTTGGGAAAAAAACGTCCAGATTTTCAAACAAAATCCAAACTCAGAAGGAACTGAGAAAAGAATTGCGCAATCACTGATTCTCATGTCTTCTGTGTGTGTAAAATTAAGAGCGTGCGACGCTTATGTTGTTTCCCCTGAGTTATTACTGAGTGTTGAACTTGGTTCTAAGGGCACAGTAGTCACTCAGAAAGACTTCCTGACCTTTGAACTCAGAGCAATTTCTGAATGAGACCAAAGCGGATGAACCTACGCCAAGAACAAACATGATCCTCATAGCTGAAGTCTAAGCAAACTCAAACGTTCTGCTGCACACTTCAGCTCTTCAAACATTTCTCCACTGAGGCAAAATATAGTTCCTCAAACAACTTGCTCCTTTATTAAGAAACATATCTGATAAACCAAGATAAGTGTTTCTCAATCAGTGGCTCAGGTTTAATATTAAAGTTTGATATTAATATTATTAAACGTACCGTTGTCTCAGACAGATAAGAGTGTTTTATCAGCGAGAACTGGGCTGATCATGTTTTCTCCGTGTGTTTGTGTAGGATCTGACGGATGAGCTTGCACTGGTGGACGTGATGGAAGATAAGCTCAAAGGAGAAGTCATGGACCTGCAGCATGGAAGCCTGTTTCTCAAGACCCACAAGATAGTGGCTGATAAAGGTCAGATTATGAGGGCCATAAAATAAGGATTTCAAAAACAGGAGACTGAATTTATGGTTGTTGTCTAGAGACTGTTTGAACTGTGCTAATTTGGTGTCAGACCACGTACCTGAGATGTGACCCAGATTATTACACTGCACTGTTTTTAGCTGGGTGTTTAGGTCAAATATTTGTTATGTGAATATATTAGCATTTTGCAGATGCTTTTAGCCAAGGCAGCTAACACTGCATATCCAAGTGCATTCTGGGTATTTTTCAGTGTGTGATGTTGGCACTGTTGAGCTACAGAAAGTTTCATGCTTAACTAAGAATCAGCTTTGTGAGTTGTTTGATTATTCCTATCGGAACCAGTGGATAAACGTTGGTTCTGCTACCGCGTGATTTTTCCAGACTACAGCGTGACAGCAAACTCCAAAGTAGTGGTGGTGACCGCTGGAGCTCGTCAGCAGGAGGGCGAGAGCCGTCTGAACCTCGTGCAGAGGAACGTCAACATCTTCAAGTTCATCATCCCCAACATCATCAAGTACAGCCCCAACTGCATCCTTCTGGTGGTCTCAAACCCTGGTGAGGTATTTCACGATATGCTGATGTGATGAGGCACATCCCTCACGTTCATGAGATGGTTGACCAGGTCTGTGCTCTCCTCAGTTGACATCTTGACATACGTGGCCTGGAAGCTGAGCGGCTTGCCCAGGAACCGTGTGATTGGCAGCGGCACCAACCTGGACTCTGCCAGGTTCCGTTACCTGATGGGAGAGAAGCTGGGAATCCACCCATCCAGCTGCCACGGCTGGGTAATCGGAGAGCACGGAGACTCCAGCGGTGAGGATTGGGAATCTGAATTGACGGGTTTCAATAAAAACCAAAGTTCGGTCTGAATTTGAATTGGTTTTTGATCCACTTGCATTCATATTGATGCCTTGTTCCAGGTGGAACTCAACAAACCAAATATTTATCCCACAATCTTTTCGTCTTTTTAAATTGAGTTAAAAATTAATTGAGTTTAAATTCATTTATATAGCAGCCGCTTTCTTGGCCCAATATGTGATCAAACCCTGAAAACACAACAGACTTTAATGCGTTGATCAATTTTTAAAAGTACATACAGAATCCAGTTTGCTGTGTTCACACTTCATTTTAAACTAATCCGGTTTCTCCCACACCCTGTAAATGGTTTTCACGCCCTCGTATCTGTCAGGCTGTCTGGAGAGATTCTCGCAGAATACACACAACGTATTTGGGTTTCAGTTTAATATGTTTCTCCTCTCTGTCTCATGTAGTGCCCGTGTGGAGTGGAGTAAATGTGGCTGGCGTGTCCCTCCAGGCACTAAACCCTGAAATGGGCACCGATAAAGACAAGGAGAACTGGAAGAGCGTCCACAAGATGGTGGTTGACAGGTGCATAAACCATAACCAACCAGACATCCATTAAATCCATCTTTATAATGAGACTAGTATTACTATTCATCATCAAGCCAAGTCAAATAGTAAAAGGTTTCGGGAGAAGGAAGCCGAGAGTTGAGAGGCATCAATCTTCATTTGTGTATAAACATGTTTTCTGTACCGCCATTTGTGAGCCTGTAAATTAGATCCCTGTGTAAGTGTATTTAGACTGGCTTTGTGCTTGTTTATATGTGTTTGACATAAACTGGTTTGTGTTGGCAGTGCTTATGAGGTTATTAAGCTGAAGGGCTACACGTCCTGGGCCATTGGCATGTCCGTAGCTGACCTCTGTGAGAGCTTGTTGAAGAACCTGCATAAGTGTCACCCAGTTTCTACTCTGGTCAAGGTGAGTTCCTCGCGTTTGCTTCAGTTTGGCCCATCTCCATTATAAAGCAAATATTGTGAAGCATACATTTTCCAGTATGGAGAGAAAGTACAAGCACATACTGTATGTAAGGATATATAGGGTCTGCTCCAAAATCACCATTTACCATCTACATAGGCAGCATGCTAAATAGAAATTGGTTATTCCTATGCGTGTAGCTCAACTGGTAGAGCGCTTTGTTAGCTGCGCAAATGTTGTGGGTCTTTATTAATTAAGCCACCATTTTGGATGAAAATTAGTGCATTGCATTCTGGGATTGCCTTATCTGTGATGGACACATGCAATGCTGCTGTACATTAGGGCAAAATTAACCATATAAAGCATCTACATTCTGAAAATGTTGCTTAGGTGTTCATCAAGATTTGGGAACAGAGTCATAATTTGGACACTGTACTGACACCTGCTTGTGCGTTAACAGGGAATGCACGGTGTAAATGAAGAGGTTTTCCTCAGTGTGCCTTGTATCCTTGGCAACAGCGGCCTGACAGATGTTGTCCACATGACCCTGAAGTCAGACGAGGAGAAACAGCTGGTGAAGAGCGCAGAGACCCTGTGGGGCGTTCAGAAGGAGCTGACTCTGTGAACCCCGGTCCCTTCCAAAATGTAGCCCGTGTCACCGATTTCAACCTTCAAAGAGTCCCGTCTCACTTTCCTGAGCTCAGAAACCGTACTGCCTGTAACCTCCATCAGATCTCACCAAGCCAGTCTCAAAATGATTAAAAACTGCTTGTTTTTGGAATGTTAGCTGCAGAGAAGTCATTTATTCTTGATGTGAATATAAAGATTATATTGGCTTTAAGAGTCTGTGTGCATTGTTGTATATTTAAAAACAAAGAACTTGGGAAAGATGTGCAATTTGAGTCTCTTATATTTTCCTGTTCTGAACTGAACTAGCATTCCATACACTTACACACCTGCAGCAGTCAATAATATATCACACCAAAGGTTTATAAAACATCCGTTTTGAATCGTCGGGTTAGGTGCAACATTTTATGTAAAAATGTTTTACAAAATATATTAAAAACCAGTCATGCATAAATTAATGATTTATGTAAGATTGTTTTACATTCATTGGGTCTGCGTTTCATGAATCGGACCTATCAAATAAACGGATTGAATTTTGGTGTGTTTACATGCAAAGTAAATTTTAACATTTTCAAATACAGTAACACGATCTTGCTTGTTGTCAAGCTAAAAAAACATAATTAATTTTTGTGTGAACATAAGCACTAAAGCTTTGGTGATCTGATTGCTTGTTGGTGGAAAAGCTCTTCTACATATAATCGGAATAAAACTTTACAATGACTCATTTTCATAGTAATGAAAGTAGAAACCAACAGAAACTATACAAAGAACTAAGCAGAACATTGTAAACTGGCATAACAACATCATCTCGAGTTATATATCGAGGATTGAGGTATTTATGGTTGGACAATCCCAACGTCTTATAATTTGTGTACGTACACTTTATGTATCAGCTGGAAATAACTGGCTGTTGTCGATGTTGTATTTTGATTTCTGTCAGTGTTGACACTCTGAGCTGAGTGGAGTAACGGTTAAAGTTACTTGAAGCATGCGATTGTAAAATTGAGACGCAGTCCGCACCTAAATAAACAATGTGACTCACTACAAAAGCTGCTTATGTGTCCCTTCGTTCTGTATTTGATCTATAGACTCAGCAGAAATAACAAGCTGGGTTAGTGGACCGCGTGTCTTGGTTGGTTTAATGTCACAAGAGAAACGGATCAAAGGTTAAAGGGGTGCTTGAGATTAGCTAGTTAAATAACATTAGATTCAGGCCAGTCTAGGACATGATATCTCTATCAACAAAGCCACACACCCAGGCACTGATGAACGATTACAACATCACTATTAAAGTCATATTTACCACATTTTTATTGCTCTGCGTAACATAATGAACTACAGACGAAAGAAACATTAGAAGATTAGTGTCTCCTTATAAAAGAGCAAGTCAGGTATTAAAAACGTTATTCACAAAAGTCCAATAAATTAACTGAAATGCAACAAGACTTAAAGAACTTAAAGAATAAAGAATTGTGTTTTTTTAACATTTTGAAATGTATTTGGAAGAAAAATAATAATCTAAATGTGGCACACTTTGTAGCGTCTCTGTTTTTAACATAAAAATTATTAGTCACAATTCTTTGTTTACAGCGAAACTAAAAATACCGAACCACAAGGCTTAATGAATGAAATTCTGTAGCCGTCACATTTTGATATGTCAATTCAATAACAGAGTTATTGCTCGTTACTGTTAACAGCAGTAGTTTCTAAGACCAAAGACCCCAAAACCCGTCAGTCTAACACAAGAATCTCAAACAGAATCATGAATTAAACGACGCAAATCTCATGAAACAGGAAATCGGTTAAAACGCCCGTTTACATCTTTGTGAGACTCCCTCAAACGACAAAATCCTCAGTGTTAATGCTCAGGTATAATCTGAATTTATGGCTCTAGTGTACAGCACCTAATTTGCGATTACACAAATGCTGTTTTTCCAATTCAGAAAATAAAACTAGGCAGACAGTCTCTCACTGTCTGACGTTAAAGAACGTTAAAGTTTAAAGAAAGTCTGGGTCATGTGATCAGGGCTGAGTGTTTGAGGTGTGTTGGTGACGGTGGGGTCAGTAAAGGTCACTGAGTCCGGCGGTTTTTCGTGCTTTCTGCATGAGCGCCCGCAGCTGGAACTGTTTTCGGGACAGCAGTCGCACATGCTGAGGACAAAAACAAGAGGCAGAGGGGCCGTCAAACCTAACAGGGGGTGAGAGTCTGATACAGGAGACCAAAGGTATGCGCTTAAGCCAGGTCTGATGCGAATAAACGGCACAAAAGTTGGTGAGCGGTTTTCTGTACCAATTCTAGTCTTTTAATTTTGTGGAATGAAAGATGGACCAATCAGCTTTGAGGCGACACTTAAAATGAGTTACGGTGTTTGTACTTCATTGTACGATCGTGTGGCTTCAAAACTATGAACATGTTGTGATGCTTACAGGATAAAACAGCAGGATTGGGTACAATAAAGTGAGAGAAAGTGAGAAAGGGACAGATGTGTGACAGTACTAACCTTGAGAAAGACCTCCAGGTCGATGACTCCTCTGCGCAGGGCTTCTCCCAGGTAAAAGATGGTGTCTTCTATCGCGTTCTCCTCAGCATACAGATTCAGAATCTGTTTGTAGAGTGGAGCTGTCGGTACGATGACGTCATCGATGTCGTTGTTTTCTGATTGGTTCTCCATCTTCTCCAGAGCTTCACTGAGTTCCTCGTCCTTCTTCTTGAGGAGCTCGATGTTTCTGTCCACCTCAGTCTGAAGACACACAAACAGAAACACTGACAGTTCAGGGCAAAAACTATATAAAAACATTCCTGCGCTGTATGTATATTTGTTTTAGAAATGGACACATTAAGACACACAGCTGCCCACTGTTTTGGAAACACCCACATGAAGTCATTGCAAATGTTCATACCACTTCCTGGTCCAGACGAGTCACCATGTCGTCCAGCTTCTGGTGTCCTTTCTTCAGGTCCTCCTCGGTCCTCTTCAGAGCGTCCAGCTCGGCCTGCGCTCTGTCCATCTCCTCCTTCATCCTCCAGCGCAGTTTATCACTCACAGCTGAGATGAGTGACGCTCGGATGGTGTCCTCACCAATGGTCCCATCACGACTCGGCCCTGGAGGAAGTTGATGGAGATGTTCATGTCTGGTGCCTTCACACGGCAGACTCATCACACCCTAAATCTGCTCGTGAAGAAGGCTCTGAGGTACAGCTCCAGGAACCGAATTATGGTTCGTGGTTAAAGTTGCAATTTGTAACTTTTGCCTCTCTATCATCATCACGGTTTGAAACATAACATCTTTAGGTTACTTTCTGAACGTTTCTTTACGCTTGTCGAAGTCAAATGAAGCCCAACTGACTGAAATTACATAATGTATAAATCACTATTATAAAATTACTGTTGTGAATTTGTTGTGAAGTTGAGTTTTTTAAACGCTGATCTGTTATGTCCTTTATTACGAATCTATGTCCTAATTACGAATTGCAGCGTTAAAGTGGACGATGCACAAAAACAATTATGTTGTATTATTATTATAATACTGTATACAGACATATAGAGAGAGAGTCTTATAACACCAGAAGGGGTTTATTTTGTAACATTATTTTTCATTAACAATAATAATAATGTCAACATGTGATTATTGGAGTTTAAATTATTTAATTATTTCATCGCATTATGAAAGAGATCATGGAGAGATTAAACAATGAAACGAGCACAGCTATGTAGACAACGGCTGGCCTGAGGTGGACGCCTGCGCATGTCATCCAGTCATGCAGAGAGACTGTGTTTACAGTCTCAGCCCTGCACGCTGAATGTCATGGTTCAAACTGCACTGACACCAACAGCCTCCTGTGGGCTGATATTCTCTTCCACTCCTGCACGTCTAAATATAAGCACCTCTGGCTCTGTCAAAGTGGATCAGCCGAGCCCTTTGACCTTTACAGACACAGAGTCCAGTTACAGGCCCAACCTTTCCGAGCGCTCCAGCGAGGTCACTGTACGCTGGGCACAGAGCCAGACAGAAGACCAGAGGTCAGGGCCAGGCCAGTGCTCAGATTGTGGAAGATGTATGTAAACTCAGATGAATTCAGATTCAGTCTGAAGTCAATTCAGATTGACTTCAAAGACCAAATGTTTCTCTTTCTGTCAGATTCTGACTGACTACTGACAAAACACATGAACTCAGACTTAAATGAAATCTTTGCAATTCAGATTCTGCCAATTCGTATTGCCTTTAATTCAGATTAAATACTGCAAATTCAGATCAACCCAGATGCAGAATAAAGATGCAGATAATTCAGATAATTCAATGCTGCCGATGAATTCAGAAATGATGGCAAACGAACTAAAAGATCAAAATAGCAATCCATATTCACTTCAACGCTCATTCGCACGACTCACCCACAGCAGTAACAGCAGTCTGGGATGTGAAGTGTGCTGGACCACCTGCAGCAGGATACGCATTGCCTCCTGGATAACTGTAACCCGGGTAACCACTGGAGTAGATATGCATCATTACTGAACCAACTCATCACGCAACAATTACTTTTCATGCATTTAATGCGCTCATAACGGAAGTGTTAATCAATTCGGTTCAGGTAAATTTGAATGGTTTCTGAAATTCTGTAATCTTTGGTCCGACTGAAGGAATCGTTACCATGGGTTCGGGTTGGGCCCGTAGGCAGATACCGCTGGCATTCCGGGCATATAGGACTCTGAGAGGAAAAATACAAACACAGTTACTGCTGGTGCTGAGAGACATCTGCTGTTTAAAACAGGCACTGCACTGTCAAATTTGTTTCATATTTGAGCAACGTAAGCCATGAATACAAGTATATAATTTCAATATCCATTGAGGATGTTAAAATACCAAAATTAATCATTCTCAACATCAATATCACAGTAAAAACATCCACAGTCACACAAATAAACAATCACACAAATAAACACAAACACTGTAGTGTCTAACTGTGTAAGGTAGAGAACTGTACTTCTAATCTAATCTGATACTGTAAAAATTAACTACAATTTTTTATGTTAGAACTGACTTGGTATTAATCAATACGTAAGTCAAGTGGGACGACGAGGTCTGTGCTTACGGTTGGGAGGTCCAGCTGCCTGGAAAGCTGGGTATGCAGGCTGTGTGGTGGGTCTGGAGAAAACAGGTGGTTCCTCACCAAACACAACAATCATCACCTGGATGAGGCCGTACAGATCCGACTGAGGCTGAGGAGGAACCAAAACAAAGAAGATTCAAATAATTCATCATTATTATAATTTTTACCATTGCGAATTGGGCTAAGGGACTATTCTGAACCCTCATCTGTCCTGTACGTTCTTATTTACTGATTTTTGCGCATTTTTAACCCAAAAAGTTATGGATTCCAGCTTGAACCATTGAATAGTCAGAACTAGCCTTTATTCATTCATAAGAACTGTAAGGTTTGTTTGCCTATGCCAATTCGCCATCACGATGCTATAAAGACCTAGGTGGTTGCCAGGGTGTTGCTATGCAGATGCTAAGGTAGAGAACTGTCGAGATCGTACGTGTTTCCACTCATGCAGGTAGGGCAGGTAGATCTTGCCATTGGCGTCAATGTGTTTGCCCGTCTTGATCATCATCGCGCTGGTGGGCTTCACAAAACAAATAGGGGGGTTGTAGGGATACGTGTCCAGCAGCCAAAGGCACACAGGAATATTGTACACGTTCCCTGTTGAAAGAGGCGGGAAAATTAGGATGGTGAAAGACCTTTTTTTGGTGAAACAAAACCTTTAGCATTAGCATCCTCTTAACACCCCAATCAAAGACGTCTCACGCGCCTCTATAACTGACTGGTACAGTGCCCGTAAGACTCATCAGGTCTCTGGACGAGCCGTTGTTAAACACTGAGAAAGAAACCGTGTTAAAAACATGACATTTTTGGACGTGACGTATTACTCAGAACAGTTTTTCTAAAGAGCTGAAATCTTACCGTACGCATCCATCACAGGCTTGAGGTCTTTGTACTGCGAGATGACATTTGTTATCTCGCGCACAGTGAGATCTCTGTACTTGTATTGCTGAAGCATAAACAGCAAAATATAAATAAAAACAACGTATCTGAGGGCTTTAACAAAAGGGAAGGATAAATATGACAGATCACCCAAATATCTGGATTGTAAATGATATACATTAATACATCTAAAACAAATGACTGTGGTAACCTTTTGTAAAGGCTTTTATTCATGAGTCATTTAATGAAAATTCAGCACAAATTACGCTTGATTATACAATAAAATAAAATTACTGCATGTGAGTTCCTCAAAAAATATTTGATGACAAATATTTAACAAAATCAACGAAAATACAAACAAACATACAAGGAAGGAACTAACAATGATAGAGAAACTCTTCTTATAAACATTAAGTAACAGATCTGTAGCCCATATGTTATCAAACATGAATATTTATGAATCTACATGACAATTATATTTAAATGTTCATAAACTAATGATCTAGCGTGCATTTAGTACTGCAATTCCTCATATAAATTCGGTATCGGGCCAATATATGTAGATACAGACGAAAAAGCCATAAAATAACCATTACTGATCATCATGCACTAAATATTATACGCCCACCATAGAAATGAATGCAAATTAAGACGTGGAACAAACCTTTAGCATCTTTTTAAGAGCACCTTCGTTGACCACAGCCATTTTTGAACACAAAAAATAAACACCTGAGATATATGAGCGTATATGTGTAAAATACTGTGTTTCTGAGCTCAGACCTGTTGCCCGGCCAGAAACACTCCCGAAATCTCAAAACACCCCTAACAATACCCGCCGTATAACAGAGACACACTGTAAGTACCCCAATAACTCATTCATGTAGAATCTGGCAACTTTAAGAGCGGTGAGGGACATTAAACGCATCCAGCTTTCGTTTCAAGAAAGATAAACACGACGAACGACACGAACATCGCTACAGTAATGCTGCGTCCGAAATCGCATACTGCTTAAGTAGGTACTACATTTAAATATGAACGTACTACCCGACCGTTACAAAGTACGTTCTATATAGTATGAATGTG
>JAZGTJ010016096.1:0-12923 GCA_036877575.1 Botia almorhae | reverse complement strand
AGTTCAGAAATAGGACAGAAAAGCAATCTAGTGTGACAGGTCACAATTGTAGTGCATGATGGGTAGTAGCATCATATTACAAGCCAAACATTTCTTGACAATTGATGTCGCAGCATTTTCTCAGGTTTCCTTTTCCCAGAATGTTTTTTGCTGTCATATGAACATAAATGTGTTTCTTGTAATGTATTATTTATTTATTTCCATGACTCTCATGAAATTATGATTTTCAGGCCATATGTTATATATATATATATATATATATATATGTATGTATATATGTATTGTGATCTGAAGGGTTATATCAGGTCTAGCTCAGGGTCATGTCTTACCTGCCTCACTCTCAGCAGTAGGAGGGTCATTATCTTGTAGAAGACTGCCATTGCTTAAGCAGGGCAGAACACTCTCTGTCCCATTGGCAGCAGAGAAGTGTGAAATTGTTGTCTCATATTTATACCTGTTGGCAACAGACACATTTGGCACATATTTAGGTCTGTTTACTTGCTGTGTTAATTATAGATTATAACTTCTTTGATAAATTAATAAACAAAATTTCCAAATCCAGTTTGGTGACCATTATTTTGCCAAATAAAAGTCCTAATCCCAGATTTCTCAACACTGTCTCAAAATGCACTCAGATCTGTCAAAATACTGATGTAATAAAAAGACCTCAATATAAACTCAAACATTTCTCATTGGATTTTTCCCAGACCCAGTTATCTGAGCTATATGGCAATATATCTAACAAACAGTCATATTAACTTGTGTTAGTGTAAACTCACGGCCCTTGGAAGAGATGTGGCAATGCAGTCAATAAGGAGGACACAGCCATGATTAAACATCCAGCTCCTATAAGCCGTGGCCTGTGAAGCTTTGCACCAAAGTAACTGACAAATGCTATTACAAGCAGATTACCTAAGAAAAAGAAAAAAATGGTACAAGTGAAACATATCTTACACATTCACTCATTAAACATTCATTAATCAAAATCATGTGGCTCCTAAAATTACAATAAGAACCAGGAAGTACCGTACTTGGACCTTTAAACCAAAAGGCAGGAAAGCAGAAGTACACTTTTCAAGCATTGATCAAAAAGATGTTTTTTAGATTATAGGTCATAAAAATAATCATAAACAATATCTGATCACTTTTTGTTGTCAAATATTAGAACATATTAGAATATTAGAAGAAGTTATATATTTAATGTGGATAAAATACATCTGCAGTTATTCTAATAGGACACTTATGTGGTCTTAAGATGATGGACTCACTGAAAGGCTACGATATTTCATATTCTGTAATAAAAATTTATTTTTTCCTTAACTATCTAAATTCTTTCTGGAGCTACTGTACATTAAAGGATTTATTTATATTAGTAGTGCTACATTAAAACCCAAAACAAGTTATTTTAATTCTCACCAATTTCAAAACTTCCATCAATGACGCCTATCAGCGAACTGGGAATGTCAAAGCGTCTCTCGATCATTGTGATGGAACTCTTCATGTAACTGCCTTGAAATGCTTTGGCAAAGTACACAAAGGACAGTGCAAGCAGAAACATCTGTGGGACAAACAGACAACACACACATTTTGTTACCATTTCAAAAACCTATTTACCTTTTCTGAAGAAAAGTGCTGAATCTTGATTCATACGTACAACAGTTTGCTTATTTATGGGAGTAAAAATACATATTTTATAATGTAATTCTCTCCCAAAAACAAAAGCTGTTTCCAAAAATTCCAACTGATATTATACTTCCAATCACTATTTATTTGGCTAAAACTAGTTAATTCCATGCAACGCCACAGTACTGTAAGGTGGGTACTATATAATTATTAATAATAATAATTATTATTATTAATAAGTTGTGGCCTACTGGTTAGTGAGTTGGCCTTGTAATCAGAAGGTTGCTGGTTTGATTCCAGCACTGGGGGGTTGCAACTGAAGTGCTCTTGAGCAAGGCACCTAACCCCCAGTTGCTCCCGGGCGCAGTAATGTGCTGCCCACTGCTCCGGGTGTGTGTGTGTTCATAACTTGCAGTGTGTGTTCACTCCTCACCAGTGATGGGTTAAATGCGGAGGTCACATTTCAGGTATGGGTTACCATATCTGACAAATAGGTCACTTTCACTAATAATAAATATACATAGTAATATACAAATTTAACAGCTTAATAATTAAAGTGTTAAAGCTATAGTTTGTGTCAGAGGTTATACCTTTAATTGGTTTACACAACAGGACAAACACTAATCATCAACTGCGAATACAACTCTGACCCTGTGTGAGTGTTCTCATAAAAGAATTGGGGCAGTTTTCTAGTAGAGTATTGCTGAGACCACAGATTCCCACACGGTTTTTGACATGAATAGATAATAATATGGTGGCAAATTCGCAAATAAATAGTGTGAATAGTTTTTTCCAAAAACTTTTTGGAGACAATTTTCAGTTACTTTTAACCAACTGGTGTTAAGGTGATTTTGAGACTTTATATTAGGTAACTTTGACTACCATGTACTTAAACAAGAAAAACCTAATACAGTGTATCAATTGTGTATATACAAGTGTCTTGATGTATTTACACTCTTGACCCAACCCCTAAGCCAAACCTACCCAGAACAACATGTACCCAGAACAACACATTTGTTTATGTTTACATTTATGCATTTAGCCATTATCCAGAATGATGTACAGCACATTAGATGCTTAGATCTTATCAGTACATGTGTTCCCTGGGAATTAAACCTACAATCTTTGCATTGCTAACGCAATGCTCTGCCAGCTGAGCTACAGGGACACAGTAAGTACAATGTATAATGTTTTTAAGTCTTAAGAAAATTCTGAGTATTCAAAGACACCTAATATAAAGGGTGACCAGATGTACTATATGAAGTCAGTTACCCTTAAGTTCCAAATTTGCAGGGTGTTGGAAACTAAATGTCATTACAAAGAGAAAGCTGACAGAAACTCACTTCAGATGGGATTACATTGACTGTTAACAGCTCTTTGATCATGAGGGAAGTACAGAAAAAAGGAAAAGGTCCATTATTACCTTAAATTTGGAGCAGCATGGCTCTCGTGCCTTTGTCTTTTCCACACTCATGATGCCCTGGAAGCAAACAATACAAATCAAAGATGATTAAACAGTGCAGAATGTCTTAACACCAGGATCATGTCCAATGTCATGCTATTGTCCAGCAAACAGCATATTTCCAAGGTCCATTGTTCACAGAAATATGAAAACATCATATGAGGGGAAAAGACCCCTGAGGGTGGAGCTGAGAGTGGGTTTCAGAAATTGCACCACATTTCCTGCAGGAGGAAGGGTGTTTAAAAAAAATCAAAGTTTTCTAGATTTGTGAACAAACATTGTCCTCAGCATCAAACCAGCATCAACAATGAATCCTGACGTGGGGAGCTAAGAAGTGTTTGAAGCTTTTTCAAAAGTAGTCCAGGAGTGGGGAAAAACATCACAAAAAAGCGAAATCTCAGCTACTGTAAAAGTTTAATTACACTGTTTTATGTTGGTTTCAAACAATGGTTTTAATTTTCAAACAGTTTGTGTTAATTCTGTCCTCCAAAACTATACATTCCAATATCATCATACATACAGTATTACTTTAATGGTTGTTTGTACAATAAGTTCCCATGACAAGTGTATTCTTTATAAATGTCAAGTTTAGGCAAGTTAGTTATTATTTTTATTGGAGCAAGTTGTCATTTGTTTTATAATGTAATGTTTTTATTGCAATGTTTTTGTGAAACTATGGTTTAAATTGTTTGTAAGTTAGGATTCACATGTTTGCTATCTCGTAAATTGTTTCACTGATTTGTTTTGGTTCCTAAAAGCCTATAAAAGGCTGTTTAATTGCATTTTCCTCTGTGACAATTTACCCCGTATAGTTACAGTTAAACAAACTATATATTTTATAATAAAATAAAACCTTTTAACTTTAAGGTACAGATTTATAGCCAAGACTTTAAGGTATGTGTCACTACATAAAACGTCAAACATGAATTAACTTTAAACAATAAATCTACCTTGAGAAACATTCACCTAAAAATGACTTTGTTATACTAATACAAAACAGACATCTACCCCATAACACATGAAAAAAACAGAGAGATTAAATGTACCTGTGCAGTTGTCTGTTACCCTCAGAATAGATGGAGGACTAAGGGACTTTGGTCTCACAGGTAAACCCTTATCATTCAATGTTATAACATCCCATCTAATCAGTAACCAACCCTTCATGACCATTTGCTGATCATGTTAACAGATCATTCTCTGCTGGGGATTCACAATGTTACAGAAGGCACAACAGATAAACAAACATGCTCTCTCACACAGTAGCATTAGCTTGTATGCTCTGAGCAAACAGAGATGGTAAGCGAAGGAGCTGAAACAGTGTATGTGATTTATTGAACAGAAGGCTTTCGGTTCAATGTCTCACTGTGAAATTACCTTTCACTCCAATTCAAATACTCTATATGATTGCAAAACAACGAGTGTATACTGCAGCTCGGAATACTGTTTAAAGGGAAATCTGATTTCTGGAATGGATTTCCCAGGGTAGTCTTTCCCCTAAATTAACACTCCAATCATGTACTATTAATATTATGATTATAAATCATTATTAGTCAACATTATAATTATATTATATATTAATAAAAAACACTAATACAAAAATAAAACCATAACAAGATTAAAAAACCTTAAACTACATTGAATCGATGTTTATTTAAAACTTTAAACAAAATAATTTCATTGACTTAGAAAGTCATAAAAAACAAATAAATATTCAAGGTCTAGGACTATTTTTGTATTACAAATCAAATAACCTTTTTATGATATATGCTTTCATATTCTTGCTTACACTGAAGCGCACAAAATGCTTTTAGGAACATTTCTAAATCATGCTGGCATAACATGAATCATCATGTTTTCCACAAACTTGTTGAAGTCAATGCCAGGTCAAGTGCATGCTGTAATTAAAGCAAAATACTAAATATAAGAATACTGAATGCCAAATAAAATCTGAAACCATTGTCATGTTTAACATTTCACTCTGTTGCATATTTTATTCAAGTTGTCATTATTTTATTCAACCATTATAATGAATTATGAATCAATAAGTGGATTACAGTGGATTATTATGATATCACATTAAAATTAAATATACAAATGAGTGACATTATTCATACGTGTCATTGACAACTGGAAAAAAACATTTTCAAGTAATAGTAAAGTGATACAAAAATAAAAATTGTATTGCACTGATTTGCAGTTTGTTTTCGGCAAAATATTGGTTGTTATTTAGACAAAAAACATTGATTTTGGCACAAACTACCAGACAGATGCCTGACAATCAATAAAGTTAACTTCTTTGAACATCACATGTTCAAAAAGCAAAATAAAATGACAGAAATGTGTTGATCTTTTAATTAGAATTGCTGGTCAACAGTTAGACCAAACTGGAGATGATATTAGTTGCTAAGTGTTTTAAAAGAAAAGAACAGATATTTGACTTCACATGCCAACTAAATGATACAAGACAGTAGCTAATGATTAATCATGCATAAACAGTGAAACAATCACATGTAAGCTAATCACATGGAACATTAATCAGCATCTTCATACATTTGTATGTTATCAGATGCGGGCACATTAACAATCAGACTTGCATTGACAGCCTGTGACGTGCCTGTATGTGAAGTGTGTGGGGGGACTTTCACTGCATGCCAGTGTGATTGTTCTCATCTCGTAAGTGCTCTCCTTACAGGATTGGCGGCACAGTTCAAGCTGCAGTGTCCCGTTGATTTGAGCCCACCTGTAGGACAACACAATACGTAGATTTCATCTCAGAGGCCACACAAACAGATCTAGCCTGCTAACACATCAATGACGTTGATTTTTACAATTAGACACACAGAGTGTGCCCTCCTGTAACAGTGGCTCAATGCTCTTGGATATTATGAAATATTGGGCAATATTATGAAATTCTGCACTATTGTGAATTAAAAGTAATATAACAACGTCACACCATCCGGCATGAAGTTATTTGGAGTAAAAATGTACTTTGTAATATGAAATATGCATAGTTACAAATTTTGCTCCTATGTCACTACAGCCACTTCAGTCACTTTTTGCCCCATGGTCAGGGGTATTTCACATGACATGTGGGGTAAAGGCCCCCTCATCACTTTTATATTTAAAATAACTTATTTATATTCTATTGTTATCTATTTCCTCTTTCAACTCCGTATATTTGGCTTTGCAAACAATTATTTGTCATGCCAATAAAGCACATACAATTTTTTATAAAAATTTACATTGAACCGAATATAATTAATAAATCATATTGAAACTACAAGAAAATTCCTACTACACTGACAAATAGTGTTCTAATAATACCCTCTAGTGGTCAAAGATACACAATACTTACAATACAAAACAGATTGATAGATACACGCCAATGATCTTTGACAATTTGCATAAACTGCCTACACTAGTCTTACAAGTTAGTTTAATTTTTCAAGTCAATTGATTGGTCTGATTTGAACCTGAAACATAAGATTGATTGGCCTTAAGTAATTGCTAGCTGGTCAGGCTAGTTTCTAAGACACAGTTATAACTTAGCAGCCAAGTTTGTGCAACTGGCCCGTGAAGCTAATGATGTTGTCTAGCTGAGTAAGATTAAACTTCAATAACATCTTTATGTTGTATTTCTTTTTTGACTTAAATAAATATATGCAAGTTAACTTGAAGGTGGCAAAAATAAAGATCCTAAAATTTCAGGTTAATTTAAAAATGGACAGTGAGATCTGATCAGATGTATGACTTGCCTGTTATGTGTCTCACATTGGCCCTCACAGGTGGGCAGCTCAACTTCCTGTGTGCAGTTTGCAACTGTGAGGTTCATTCTTGTCAGTCTGACAGTACAGGCAGTGTTACCTATGATAGACAGAAGAAAATAACATAACGTAACAGCAACGTTACACCAATGTAACTGCAACTTAACATACTGGAAAGAGCCACAGCTGAAATCATGACAGAACTACACCTGACTGTGATTGCTAGGCAACCGTTGTACTCAGAAATAAATACATTAAATACACCACCAGCTAGACCTTAAAACTTGAGCATAAACTTACAGGAATAGCAGCAATGATTCTCGTCCCACACACGTAATTCCTGCAAACACATAAAACATCATAATATAAAGTAAACATGTATAATGTAAGAAAAACAAAGACTTCTGATTGGCTGTGCATTGATCTTGTTTTGTGATATTGATGTCACCTCAGCACAGGTCTGCAGTGGACAAACAAGTCTCTCAATCTCAGTTCCTTTCTCGCTACAGCTGTAAGATTCACATGGATGTGAGGGGTCTGTCCACCGGTCTCCCACCTGGATCCACCAAAGAGACAAAAAACACCTTCTCACTGCTGTTCATACATTCATAGAACATCAACATATAACAATGTACATTATATAATGTAAATACAATAGTTACAGTAGAACCGGTCCTTAAAATTAAATGAGATAAGACGCATTTCAAAAGTGCTGACATACAACCCTATAGCTGACATACTGTACACAGACACCTACTGTGAGTAGATATGAACTATTGCCATATTACCTTGTAAGTCTCTCCATTGTGTTCACAAGTCTTCTCAACTGTAATATAGCAAAGGACACTGAAAAACTACTGTAGCAATGTACCTCAGAATAAAAACAAAATCAAATGGAAAAGAGCATACACACTTCCACACTATTTGCACTGTAAGTCATGTGGCACTGTGGTGAGACAGACAGAGTTTAAGCATTACCACAGATCTGATTGTTACAGCAGTCAGAGACCAGAACGGCGTAGGCACTGCACACTGGAGAAAGTTGTGGAGGTTTGGGGGTGCACTCTTCAGTTTTTGTCTGGTTATTACATGTGCATATGTGACAGTTTGATTCCCATACGGCCCCCACCTTTCAGACAGGAACAATAATGTAATTCAGTAGGCACAACAAACATCTGAACAATAATCACAGAAGACAGCATGTACATGTAACATCTGAGCACGTTATGTTGAAATCTTACCGGCATTGGTTCACCCAATGGCCCTTTACATACTGAAAAGACAAAAATATATTTAAAATGTTAATGTCAAGTGTAACAAAGATTTGTTTATCGTGGTAGCACCGTTGTAGGAAAATGTGCTGATATTCACTGCAAGTGTGATAAACAACAGTTCAACAACAATATTAACAAAACACTCATTCATTCTCAGACAATATTAAAGAATGCTCAGCAACTTGTGTTTTAGACTTACTATGGCCAGTAATTTTGTCTATTTTTGTTATAGTAGTACAAGCACTTCCAAATAAAGTGAAAACAGGATTAACTGTTGTGCATAGACCAACAGCATGTTTGTAACAATTTAAACACAGATGACTGGAGTAATACAAACAGTGAGCATATTTATAAATTATATAGTAGCCCATTGTATCAGCTTAATGTGGATGTGTATATAAAATAACTACTTTACAAAGTAGTTAAAACAGTACAAAAAGTGCTAATAAACATAAAAAATAATTGTAAATTGTATGAATGAAACAATGCATTATATGGCTGAATTTGGTGTGTGGGTGATGGAAGTCACTCACCAGGGCATGCAGACACACATATTTGTTTGTGATCCTCAGCTAGCATAAGGCCATCTGGACAAAAGCAGCCTGATCTTACACCAACCAATGATGTTGCAGGCACAGGAATGCTGAGGGAACAATACAGTGAAGGGTGTGAAGCAGCAGAAATAATCACAGCAGATTAAACCTACTAGCAAACATGTGATCCGTCCTGACCATTATTCTATAAAAAATCCTCTTCAACAAGTGGAAAAAAATACAACAAAATAAAACAAACACAGCGTTGAAACGATTTTTTTCCTTGTAACTTAATCTTTTAATTTAAAGGTGAAATATGATGCGTGGTTTAAACTGTGGGAAACGCTTGAACTGCTTGTACTGTAGTACAAAATTCTCACCCGCTTCGACAAACATCATTCGGAGTCTGACGACATTCATCATAGGTCATTCCTTCAGGACAGTTGACCTCTAGAACACAGTGAAACATTATTTATCATTTTAATAATGTTTTATAGTTTTAACTTTTTTTATAATTTCACCTTCATGGTGAAAAATAAAGTAGAGTAGAAGAGTAGAAGATACAAAATTTCAGCCAATGAAATGACCAATTTGTACACTATATCTTATATATCCCAAAAGACCATTATTCATAAAAAAAGTGTGTTGTGATTACTGTGAAAAGCATTCTTTAAACCTTAAATACAAATACAAACAATAGGGTCAGTGGCATTTTATGATGTGACTAGTTGTCTATTAACTTACTAGTTAAAATTTAGGTAAACCTTACCAAGTTTATAAAAAATATATATTTTTAAGCATTGCTTCTGTAACTATCAAAGCAGTATTGTTCTAACACATTTAGCATCCCATTTAGCTTTTAGCATTGTTTGTGCTCTTACAACATACTTAAGTATGTACTCCCATCTCCATACACATACTTTTAGTATGCATAATGAATAGTACATACTATAGTGCATAGATATGTTAAAAATGGTATGCAATGTCTGTTTCAACACTTTTTTTCCCTCATCTTGCAGACTGAGGACTTCTCTTACCGCAGATGCCATTGGTGAGATATCTCCAGTCAACACAAATACCAATCACCTCACACTCTGATGCTGCATACTCCAGAGAAGAACACGCAACAGCAGTATTGTTGGATGAACAGTGGTCGAACCTGCAATTCTTCTCCACGGACTGCAGATCAATGCTTTTACTGCATTCTGCAAACACTCTAAAAACAACGTGCAGATATTAGCACCTCTACAATACAACACAATACAACAGTCTAATTTGCTCGTTTTTGGTACCTGTCTAGTTGGAAAGTTAGCATTTACCTTACCTAAATGTACCTTATAGTTGTTCTGTACTATAAGTTAATAGGTTTTAAAATTTTACATTTCATGCTTTTCATGTTTGGCAGAGATTTTATCTATAATTTACAGTGTACTAAAGCAAACATTTTATATGTGTGTGTTCACTCAGAACGGAACCCATAATAATGGTGTTGCTAGTGGCATGCTGTACCAGGGGAGCAACAGGGACATTTAGAATTTTGACAATTAGACAATCCAAGAAACTTCCTGGACAGAGTATTTTCTATTGAACTAGGAAACTACATATGACACACCCTATGTGACCTAGTGCTAGTTAACACAGATCTTTTAGTGGGAAAGCTAGTCTGTGAACTAAACAAAACATTTAGTGGTGGCTTACTCATGGTGAAGGAGGTCACATATCGGAGCACTGCAGGGAGGCGGAGGTGGAGGTGGTGGGGGAGAGATACAAGGAATATTTTTGGGTGGAGACTTGCAGTAGTGTTTCAGAGGGTCTTCTATGACCCAATCATATGCAGTCTTATCACAGCAGCTATCATCTTCAACTACACTGTTTCTGCGTATACATGATGGCCCACCACAAACACCTGCAAAGAAAGTCAAACGGAGCAACAGAGTCTTTGGTTAAACCATAATAACCTTTCACAGTTAATTATATTTCAAGTGTCAGTCATTAGTGACGTACCGCACTGTCCTTGGGTGTTGTGGAGGAAGTTCTCTGTTGCCAGATTGATTAATAGAGTTTTGAACAGTGAAAGAGAAACATAGGAACGAATCGGTTTTATGTAGATGAAGACTTCATTTCCACTGCTTTCAAACTTAAAGACATCATTTTCATATGGTGGCTTAATAATCTCCTGGTTTAAGGTAGACTTGAAAGAAAGAAAGTAATAATCTTATATTAATTTCTATGGAACTTAAACAATACATGGAATTCATCTATTAAATGTGTATTTCACAAAAATGTAATAGATTTAAATAACTGTATGTTATAGTTATAAGTATATTAAGTTATTAGTTATATGTATGTTATAGAATAAGGTTTTATTTTTATTATTTTTAAATATTGCTAAACGTAATCATTTGACAGCTCAGTTTTAGATCTGACTTTCACTTTCCAAAGCAAAAGGAATGAACCTTTATTTCCTGTAAATGTCTTCATCATGTTTACAAATGTTGTGTGTAAGTCGTATGCATTATGAACTTACCTCGACCATCGATTCCTCTGTATTCTCTATAACCAAAAGTGTGGCTGTGTCATTCCAGTACTTTAATGTGATGCCCTTGGCACAGGAAGCATCAATATCCGGCTCGCAGAAGTAGTTGTCTACAGTAATACTTAAATGGTGACGCAGCACTATTTCCTCCACTAGAGTGTAGGTGCAGTTTTCCAAAAAGTCGAAAGGAATTCCCTGAAAGGAAATGTAGTGGGGGTCTCCATAAAGCTGACACTGGCCTGAGGAGTGAAAAAGAATATGATTCATGACTTCTACAAACCATAAATTATTGACATGAGTATAAATATAAGAAATGTATTTATGAGACAAAATATAAGACATGAGTGTTAGTAAATAATGACAGAACTGACTTAACCACCAACTATAGTCATCAATGTGTCTATGCCCAACCAGGGTACTTACAATCACACTGCCAGCTCTCACAACAAGTGTCTTTATCCTTAACCAGAGACTTCTTGTCTCTAGGGCAGTCAGTCCTCACGTCAGGTGTTGGGCAGGTAATGGATTTTACCTCAATCACTCCAGCCCTACAGACTTTATCAGCACAATCCTCTCTCCAAGTGGCTCCATTTGCCCAGCTTTTGTTTTGATTCACATCTTTGCACTCTAATTTAAGGGAAAAATACATTCCAAAATTGTATTACACCGTATTTTAAAATTGTACATTCCAAAGGTCATTCCAAATACAACTCGTGTTAAAATGATAAATATTTATAAATTATAAGTCGTTGGATGCAATCTTGTCAGTTATGAGAGATAAAAAGTCAGGCTGAGCCATGTTGAGTTTTTGAGGAAGTTGCTCTGAACAACAAACCTTGTTGTTCAGAGTGTTTCAATTAAGATTTACTTTTGGAATATTTTTGAGTGTGAGTGTATCCATAAATAAATGTAACTTTGTCATTAATTTAAAAAACTATCCCTTTAATTTGACATTTTTTAGGTTAATAAATATTTCTATAATTATTTGCTTACTTTGTGGACAAATTGAGTATAAATAAAAGTTAATACCACAGGGCATTAAAATTTAGTTAGGAGACACAGTAAATAAATCCAGTGCTCCACCCCAACAGAATTTAGGAAAGTAAAGGCAAACAAGGTAGGGTACCAGGAGGTATGTATTCAGTGGTAGATATTGTTGTACTAAATACAGGCGTCCTTGAAGTGGCTGTTGTTGTCAGACTTTGTTGTGGTCCTTCAGAAGTATTACTGGGGGTAGTTGGGCCAGTTATAATTGTCAATCCTGTTATAATTGTCAAAAAAATTGCATGTGTCATGTTATTGTCATATACAGAATGTATAACAGAATGTTTGTTTAACAGAATGACTAAAGTAAATTTCTAAACATCTGTACATCTGTACAACATGTCATCTGAGAATAAATGAATAGATGAGTTCATACCTGTTGTGGCTACAGTTGACACTGGAGTTGTGTATTTTATTGTGGTTGTAGCTATTTCAGTTGTTCCTTGAGTTGGTGGTTGTATGGTAGTTGTATGTTCCATTGGAGTTGTATATGATTCTGTAGTTCTCTCACTTGTTGCAGTTGTAAAGTCTGTTGTACTCTCAAAAGATGGTGGCTGTGTTATGGTTGTGTATTCCATTGTTGTATATGATTCGGTTGTTCTAGATGAAGTTGGTGGTTGTGTTGTAGTTGTATGTTCCATTGGAGTTGTATATGATTCTGTAGTTCTCTCACTTGTTGCAGTTGTA
>JAZGTJ010016095.1:0-12923 GCA_036877575.1 Botia almorhae | reverse complement strand
TTTTTTTTTTGCTTTTTTTTTTCTCTCCAGCTGATCAGCTAGTTTTAAGTCAGAGAGCTGATCAGCTGGAGAGTAGTGAGTGAAATTCATTGTCAATCAGCGCTATCTATCTTACAGGCGCGAATTAGATGGAAGTGATCAATCATTTCGCATTCGGTGTGAAAGTGCACTTCATCTGTAAATCGCTTCGCTTTAACGCGTTGAACTCAATGTGAAAAGGCCTCAAGTCTAACTGAAATTAAGACTAACTGGTAATGAGCGAAGCATGAAGAGAATAGATACTCAAAGATCAGGCCCTTTGTGGTTTTACTGATGCTTGGCACATTTCTTCCTTCCTGCACACATACTTTTTCCCCCTTATTGCCCTTTGGCCCCCATTTGCATGCCGCCACTGAAGCGTTTTGATCCAGTTAATGGAACCTCATATGAGTGTGGCCCAGTGCCTCCAGTGGGACCTGATTTGAGTGTGAGCAGGCCGGAGCTCAGTCAGAATCAGAATCGCTAAGTGCCCATAATATTAAAAGAAGCGCTGCGCTTAATTATCTGTGTCTATCCAAGGGCAACTAACGACTAGGCTGGGGAGGATAATTGATTTCAGACCCTTGTTTTTTCCTTGTTAGAAAAGGGGTGGGGGGGCAGAAACAGGGAACAGCTCTTAGAGTAAAATTGTCCCGTTGAGGCCTTATTCACCCCATAAATATCTGTCAGTGGAGTTTCTTTTGTGTTCGTTCGGAAAATGTTGAGATGTGTTGAGACATGGGGAGACAGAATTTGTACTTGCATGTGATTAATGGCCACATTATCGAAACCTTTTGAATAATGCCATCGTAATGTAAGTCTAATACGTTTGATGCATCCCTGACAATATTGATGCAGTCTCTCCAAACGTCATCACGGACCAAACAAATGTTTCAAACTTTCAAATTTTCTTGAACCCAGAAAAGTAGTAGTTTGTAATGGCTGTTTTAAAAACATATCGTTATCATGATATGATACTTTTACAGTACTTAATACAGTAGAAGCATTAGTGGTAGGGCATTGCACGAGCAGTGCCCTCTAAAATTTCTTTTAGTGAAAAAAGTAAATGTTTCAGAGGGAATTGGGCTCTGCAGGGCATGTCAAATTTAGCATGAAACTGGAAATGTTCAAAAAATCATGAGTTGTATGTGTGTATGCATTCCAGGAAGGAGAAAATCGCTGGGATGAATGAGCATGTATCTGTATATGTCTGCGCATGCGCAGGTAAATGTGCGCTGCTGTCTGTTTGACAGATTTAGCCTGTCAGAGTTCATTACCTTTGAGTCAGTAGGGCACTAATGAGCTGAATTAGTAGTATAATTAGCATGAAAGAAAAGAGCATCAGTGTCTATCTCATCAAGAATCTTTTTTTTTCCAGAATTTTTTGTTTCACTTTGTCCAACTTAACTGGTCATCACAGTTGTTAACATCCATCTTATGTGGTCTTTAGTCTCTGGATGTCCCTTTGACCTGAACCCTTGCTCAACACACTCAGAGGTTCAGATGTGTGTGTGTGTGTGTGTGTGTTTGGGACGGGGGTGCTGGAGATAGTGGCAGCTGGAGGGCGGCCGTCCCGTCACGGGTGGCTGTGTTAGCCTGTCAGTGTTGGGTAAACAGCCACTGGCTTCGAGCTGGATAGGAAGCACTGGCAAGTGTGTAAACACAGACCCACAAAGTGATTGTCCAGGGAGAGCACAAAGCAACCGAGCACACACACACTATCACAAACAGGAAAGCAGCCTGACAAGTGATTGATGTAGACACACGATAATTCCCCCGTGACCCATCCTGTTGCATTCTGAACGTTTCCAGTGGTGATGAGGCTACTGTCTGTTAAAGTCAACCCCCACACCTTCCCCACTGGTAAAGGTCCCACAATCCCACAACACTCGTTAATTAACCTGTCACACAAAAAGATGTTTTTCACTTAAACATGTCAAAATACCTGTGTAGGCCTTACAACACGGTAACCATAGTGTCCACTGTTTTTGTTTTTTGTTGCTACAATAAAATCACTTTGATCAGAACTAAAATAAAAAAAATTAAAGGACAAAGATTTTGTCAGTCATATTATAATACTAATATTTCTTCCCCCAATGGGACAAACTGCCCGCATCTAGAAAGCGGTACATCAACACACATTGAACAAAATAGCTAATTCGTTTAAGTTGCCTTTTTTCTATGCAAGGACATATTCCCAAAGATTCAGATGAGGTAATAATGATTAGGGGTGTGTGTGTGTGTGAATGAAAAGTAATAGGGAGGGCATCAAGACAAAAAAGGGAGGCAGCAGGTGACCTATTTCCCCCCATGTGTATGTGTTTGTTTCCCAAGAGGCATGAGCATGGCATCTTTCCATTAACACAAAGTTATTGCGAAAGGTTTTGCTGTTAGCCAGGCAGTCCTGGCCCTTAGCAACGCTGCTAACTGGGAAGGCATGCGTTTCAAAGAGCAGTGAAGCTCCACATTTCCTCTGGACACAGAGAAGCAGAGGGGCCTTGGGGAGACCCTGCCGAGCCTCTTCCTCTGTCTTTTCCTCCTTCTGTTGCTCTCCTCCACAGCTCCCAGGATGCTTTGTATGGGGGCTTTGGTCCGTGGCCCCTGTGCCGGCCCTCTCACTCACCCTGGGCTGACCAGCAGCATCCGGAATCCTCCACCCCCCACAAAAAACACACAGTTAATAAAATTCTTTAACTTTCCCACAGATATTGCAGCTTTTCCAGACTTGTGGCTTCTCCAGACTCACATCTTATCTGCCTCTCCTTCCTGCTCTTTCATCCCTCCTGTGGGTTTTCTCTGCATTGATGCCGGTTCCACTTCTCAAAAGCACTAGCAGCTAGCAGTCATATCTAATACTTTTTGATACTATCTGCAGTTTACTTTGGCTGGAGTGATTTGCTTTACAGAAGAAACATCTTTGCTTGTTCACTTTGATTCTCAGCCAGAGCTGCTCATGTGCACGTTTGTGTCTGTGCGCTGGGCTCTGATGCCCGGCTGTGGCTTTAGACAGAAAATCTTTGATTTTAGGGGGTTTGGTCCGTCAACATAGCTTTGCTGCTTTGATTAAGAAGGATGTCACTAAACCATTGATCCCCTGGGCTGTTGATTACCTATGTTTATCCATCTGCTTCTCTGATAAAATGTTACCTGCTCCGCACTCTGCCCCCTAGCATCCATACATGGCTAATTTGTAATCATGGTGAGTTTAGCACTTAGCACTGAGTTAAGTCCCTTCTGAGTTCTTTATGGCTGTGGCATCTCTCTTGCAACAGCAAGAAATGTACACAACACGGTCAGTGCATAAACAACAAGACACAAGGGTTCCACAAACCCCCTCAGGACCTCTCCAGATTAATTACATTTAATTGGATCATTTGGGGAATTTTAATCCCTTGTTGAGGTGTGATATTTCTTCCTTTTTAACATTTAAAATTTTATTTTTTAATGTTTTTTAAATAACAGTACTGTGTACTAAAATCTGACTTTGGCCTAAAAACCATTTTGTTCAGAAAATTCTGTTTTCCTGAATTTTTTAACATATTTCTTGTATTTTCTGTTTGTATGTTAATAAAGAGGAGAGCAAAAGAAATAAATATGGATGGTCATTAAAATTGCTAAAACAACAAAGCTGGTGATGTCCTAGGACTATTGCACAGTAATGTAGCATCTGCCATGACTAAGGTCTGTTGGTCGAAAAACTGCAGACCTATTGGTGTGTTAAGGTCAGATTTTATCCCAAACATCTTTCATCATTGTCTGTCCACTTTGTTCCGAGACATCGGGTCTCTGTCCAGATCTTCCTGTGAGGAGGAAGTGTGGCTGTAGGATCTCAGTTCTCTGGTTTCACGGACTGAGACTCCCTGAGAGGCAGCTGTGTTTTAAGGAACAGCTTAATATCCTCTACCTAACTCCCCTACCATCCCAAAGGGTATCAGGGCTCCCTCGGCCCCTCAGATAGGAGCTGAAGCTAAACTAATCCAAAATTGTCTGAGAAGGGCTGTTTACTCTGCAGGGATTAACAAAGATTAGTGCTATCATCCCACAGTTTGAGGAGAGGTGGTAAAAATGACCCAGCGTTTGGTTCTGAACCTCTCCTGACCTGTGCATGTCTGGTTACAGTTTAAAAATTAGAGTTTAACTGTATCTTGGATTACAGTAAAAAAAGAACATTACAGTAATGATGGAAAAGCTTATGTTAATGAGAATTTGAGGGCCACTATATTGTTAAATTTATTAAGATAATAGGTTTAATTTTTTAATATAATGACTGATATTTTTACAGTTACAGTTTTGGGGTAAAAAATGACCTAAACATTTCTTGATGGCTTTGCAACGTCAAAATGTCTCATGTGGTTGTACTGTACAGCTCAGTGTATTTTCTATATTGTATTAAGGTCTAAACATACCGACTTGTGTAATGGAAATGGAAATGGAAATGCGAAATAAAAACCTCCATCACTAAACACGAATGCCATCAACCTTTAAATGTCATTTGGAATGAGATGCAGATCAAAACATGCTACCAGTTTAAACCGTGTGTTGACAGCCCAACATTGATTCAATCTTGAGCCTAATCCAGATTCTGTATTTGTGTTTGTGCATGCTTTCAGAGAGGAACGTGAGCGCTGGATCAGGGCCAAATACGAACAGAAGTTGTTTTTGGTGTCGCTGACATGCACAGAACTGACTTTGGGACAGCAGTTACTACAGGCCACTGCAGAGGAAGACCTGCGCTTCGTGGTCATTCTACTGGCGCATGGTTCCAGAGATGAGGTCAACGAAACCTGTGGGGAAGGTGATGGCCGGACAGCCCTGCACCTGTCCTGCCGCAAGGGGAATGTGGTGATTACGCAGCTACTTATATGGGTAAGTACGCCAAACATGCTTTTTCACATAAACCATTTTTTTAATCCCACGAGCTACTGGCCAAGTTATGTGGAAGAGTTATATGTCATCATGATCATTTATTTATTGGTAATATTCATATATGTTCTTTCTGTGGAGTTTGATCCTTCCATTCAGAACACATCCCTTTGAGTTATGTTTATCTTTAATTTGGTTGTCTATTTAATTATTAGTGGCCAGTTGGAGTTCTGTCCTTAGTAAATGGCAAAATAAAAACTTTAACTTTCGTCATATACAGCTGTTATTAGAAATGGGCTGATAATTTCTTTTTTTTTAATCTGTCTGTGATTGAGTTGCAAAGAATACGTTTAACAAAGACGAAAGACAGTCAATGCAGAGAAAATACTGCTTCTAAAGCTGCCTGTGTCTTAAAGCATGCTGTCATGAGAAGAGTGCTTTATGGGAAGAGTGGGAGTTTAATGGGAGTTAATACATTTTCTGGCTGGCACGTAACTTAGTTCAAGTTTACTTGTATTTTGTGCAGATATATATTAATGTAATATTTTGAAAAATTGATATTATGTATGTAGTAAATCGGAGTAATCTCATATAGAAAACGTTGTATATATTCACTGTTCAGTTTTGCCTCATACAGCTTTTTTTAGATGTCTCTTTTTCAAACATATTAATAATGCAATAATAATAATTTAGCATTAGAAGATTTTTCTCAGACCTATCAATTCCATCAAAAGCACATGTATATTTCGGTTTCATGTTTTTTCTTTCATTTATTTTGATCTCACTCTCTCTGCAGTACGGGGTGGACATTATGGCGCGGGATGCCCATGGCAATACGGCGCTGGCATACGCACGGCAGGCTAACAGCCAGGAGTGCATGGACATACTCCTCCAGTATGGCTGCCCCGATGAGCGCTACCCACTCATGGCCACACCCAACCTGTCACGCAGGAACAATAATCGCAATAACAGCTGCAGCAGCATGAACAGTGCAGTTATATGAGAAATAAAAAGCATGCAAATACACTCACACGCTCACATCTACGGACATCTTCCAACCTGGTTTACACTTTCAAATGTACAGATCCACCACTACATCATGAACAGCATATGCCAGACTCGAGGAAATAACTGATGATGACGATGAAGCATGAGAAAAGCCACTGTGTTTCTTATAAAATGGACAACACCCTGACTTTGCAAGCCCCTGTATCAAAATGTTGCCATGATAAGGGCCTGGCCAGTCATGTGGGTCATGTTATCACCTCATCTCATTGACTTTTTCAGGGTGATGTCCAGTGTCTCCACGCATTATTGAACACCTCCTGAATCCAGAATCTGCTTTGACTGGGCCAGTTTAAACATCAAAGTGCATGATGGGAGATTAGAATATGGATTAATAACCAATGAGCAGGTGACACATCCATTCACACACTGATCCAACATCATCTTTCTACCTTATTTGTTGGCAGTCCCTTATACACTATGACACAGAAAGACAGGAAAGGATGGGGCAGTATGGCGGTATTACCCAGAAAAAGTCCCAGAGATGTGTTGTCTGTCACACCAAGTTCCACCTCACAACTTTGACGCCAATCTTTCTGTCCGATGATTTTATCTAACAGCCTCTCTTTTTCCTCTCTCCTATCTCTCTCTCTCTCTCTCTCTCTCATATTTTCAAATTTATTTCAGTCGATCAGTTAGGTCATTACATTCACTCTTTTATTAATATTTTTTCTTTTTTAAACAAAGTGTGAAAGAACGTTTTGACTGTATTTGGAAATATACAAATGTTTGAATCTGACTTGTTTTTTTAACTTTTTGGTTTTAACGGTACCAACATTGTTGCAGTGTGGTGATTATGATGTCGCTCATTGCTGGACCAACAGGCGATTCTTTAAAACTTAAATTTCGTAGAAGTAAAGGGAGTTCAATGTTCAGCTTCAAGGCTTCAAAGCTTCAAGGAGATCTTCAAGGCTTCTTATGACGATTTCTTTAGTTCACAGTGAAGTGACTTAAGCTTTAGATCCACCCGCATGATTTTTCCCTGTTATAGCTTACACTTTAGCATATGTATGGTCTTACAACCTCTGTATGCACAGATTATCAGTAACGTGGGACTGAACTCCACTTTTCGTTATGCGAAAAGCTCTCTCAGGTCTTTGCCACCTGTTTTTGTTCACACATATAACACCACACTCAGTTCCGTCTTTGAGTCCTGAACCTCATATATCTGAAGAAAAGGGCTCTCTAGATCTACGATCCCATTCTGTACATACTCTGCTTTCTTCATGTGACTCCCCCCTCCCCCTTTAACAAAAGCTATTTCGTGCATATTTGTGAACCAACCTCTTCTTGTTTCAATGGCGGGTTAAGATCTCTGATGAAGTTGAAGTTGTACATGTGCCTGTTTACGTCCGGTCTCTCCATCGTTTGTCCTTCACATTCTTTTTTACTAAACTGAAAACTTTGTCCTTAATTTTCTTTCTCGTCTTTTGTCTTCGTTGTGTCAACAAAATGTAGGAGTATTAAAGCAATATGAAACCAATTATCAGCCAGATAGACACAAGTAATAATTTCTCACTGCTCAGCACCCCGGTGGTCCGAGCTGCTGCTGTTTTCGGAAGATGTAAAGCCGATTCAAGACTATGTCTCAGGGTGTATATCAGAGCAGATCTCATGCAGGGCTTCATATTGACTCCAAATATTATTTGATAGGCTATTTAATCTCTCCTCCCATTGGTTCAACTTTTTGATTGGCGGTATAAATGTGAAGTACTTGGCCCCAAGTTTGTGACAGGTGAAGGTTTTGTGTGTGAGGTTGGTTTTGTAATGTTGATGTTCTACATTACAAACAACTAGGAAAGTACCTAAGCTGCCAGCATTGGTTGAGTTGGTTTCTGGAATGTTTTATGGAGACTTCTAAGTGGTTGTCCAAAGCTTTAAAGGTTTAGATCTTGCTGGAACACAGTAAGAGTTGAAAATATTAGTGAAGGATACGCCCAATAAGGATAGAATAAGTCACATGTTTGATGTATAGTGAATTTTTTAGCTCGAAAAGGTGCATAGATTTTGCTGTGTATGTAACGTAGCGAGTCCTTTAGAGGCTTTACCACAATACCCATTATTTATGACTAAATGCACTACAGAACACAGATCTTGTAAAGAACCCATAATGTCCACTTTTCTTTCTGTGGAAAAACAATCAAAAACAATTTTTGTTTTGAATCTATTTGCATGAATGTAAATGTTTCCTTCCTGTGTAAATGTCTTGGTCTTCATAGAATAACTATCCTGACAGGTGACACTAGTGTGGCTGCCATTTTGACAGAAAAAAATTCTTTTTAAGTTTTTGTGAACTTGGACCTCCTCTCCACTTTATTTGTAACTAACTTTTGAGCAAAACTGGTCTGGTTTTGGTATTTAAACCATAAGTTACACATCCAATCAATGCCATGATGGCAACCAAAGGATCGTGCCCATCTTGTGCACTAATAAAACACAAGCTATGGGGTTTATCAGTACATTCCAATTTGCTTGAACATCTTTGTTTTTACTCTAAATATTAATTCACCAGTCTTGCTGTTGTTGCTTGTGTAAATAGGTAAAGGTTCGCATGTTTGTTTTGTTTGTTTTCGTTTGTGTTTGTTACCTCATTTCATCAACAGTATCTTTGATGCGTTCAAGCCTGAGAGACCCGTTTAATTATTTATGAATGAATAAGGGGAGGGGCTCATTCACACTACTTGGGTTTTGTATTTGTTCTTTTATTCAGTCCATTGGCATCACAACTATCTGTCATTAGAATTATCGATGTTGTACTTCTAATTATTGTTATTATATTAAGTTTGTGTCAGCTGTACAGTATTGTGTTGAAAAATTATACCTAATGCAGAGTCTTATACTATGTGTCTTTTCAATAAAAAATGCTTCTTAATATATGTTCTTGCTATTTATTACTTTTGAAGATTCATTTTTAAGATGATTCGTTTTTGTGTCATATTGTAATGAATCGTGTGGATTCATTCTTTGATATTCAAGTCATGACATTTTTTGCTAAGCAGTCTTAGTAGGTGATGTTAAGATTTACTTTACTGAATAGCAAAGATCCTTATCATCTAGTTTGTGACTCACTGAATTACCTGTGTTCCTGTGTCAGGTCAGTAGCACTAGATCCACACATACCTGTATCAGCAGCAAAGATACAGAGTTTGGGTTATTTTAGTGGGTGCGGTCTGTTCTCTAACCTCTGCTGTGCAGATGAAGGCGTTAAAGCCAGGCCCTGCCGACTCACTGTGGATCTAATGAGATAAAGATTCTCTAATCCCCTTCTCATTCTCTCCCTCTCAGGAAGAGAGCTGCAGCTCCACAAAGCATCTAAGGGGATGCAGGGCTTAAATATGCCCCCACAAAAGCCCCCTTACTGGGAGGACAAAAGAGGTCTCAGCAGCCCAGGAAAACAGATGTAATTAAAGAGATTAGACAAGGCAGGGTGAAAAAAGAGCAATCTATTGAAAGAGGAAATGTTTTGTGTGCAAGGGGGAAGTGGGAGCATGTATGACTTAGCCACAGGAAGCATGTTTGTTTTATTATTTCTTTCGTAAACATTTAGTCTTGTATGCTGGTAAAGGTTGAGAATCTGTTGTTATATAAGGTAAAGGAGCCATGGGAAATGAATTCCTAAAATGTAAGTGGTGGTCAAGAAACACCAAACCCTGAAGCATCTTGTCCGGATCCAGTCTGATCATCTCGCATCATAAATCAGTTCCACTTAGAAATCCAGTGAGGCACAGCACTGGTTTAGAGCATTAACAGAGCTGTTCCATCTATCATGATGTGTGTCACACACACACACACACACAATAATGGCATTAGAAATGCTAGAGAAGCCCTGAAATTAGGTGAAAGCTATACCGTCATGTTGTGATGTTAATCCAAATGTTCAAAGAAAAAGATCACATCCATATCATATCCTCACATCCTGCACAGCACACACACACATACACACACACACACAGACTTCTGTATGCTTGTGAAAAGAAAAAGCATGTTTAGTTTGTAGTAGCAGATGAATAATAATTGTATAATAAATTGGTAATTGTTACAATATGCATAGCTATATCTAAGGAAAGTTATCAATAATATTAATGATTTTGTTTTTAATTAGATACAATAATTTTAGGAAACAAATATTTAAAGACACCATACAACTTTTTTCTTATTACATAAGTGTAGTAAAAATAAAAATATATCTTTTATTATATCCTCACTTTTTCCCCTACTATATTATTGTATTATCACTTCGTTGTTTAATGCAAATTTGATGGAATATATATCTGAGCGTATAAGCATTCGTATTTGTTTATTGGTTCTCAAGACAGTGCTCTGCGTCAGAATTAATCTTTGGGGGTTAATTTGAACTGTTAATTTCATACAGGAGGGACATGCTGAAGTGAAAAGCTGAGGCCCAAGCCAACCCCTCCCGTGGCCCATTTATCTGTCAGCCGCCTCCACCAGCCTTGATTACAATTTGCCAAAAATGAATTAATTGCAATTGTCAGATCTCTCATTCCATCTCACTTTCTTTTACGATGTATTTTTGTTCACGTCATGTCCATTTTCCATTTGTCCATACTGATGGCTGATGTGTATGTCAATGATGCGGAGACATTGATAGTAGCTGGTCTATAGCGGTGCTCGAGACATGCATTATATTCTCTGGAAAGAAAAATTAGTATATCGGTTCAGTAAAACTTTGTTGACAAATATTCAGCATATTAGCCACAAGAAACACAGTGGTATGAACGTTTGTCACATTCCAAACATTACAGCTTAACGTCCATTTATAAACGTTTGTTTAAATGAGCATTGTTTAAATTAACATATTATTAATTAGTTATGGGTGTAAGTTATGTGTGTAACAGACTCCACCGTAACAGTGTTCCCAAATTATTTTACCTAATTTAAATTATTTACCTAATTAAAAATCATAATTCTTGCAAACTTGCCAATAACTATAGAATTTATAATAGGAAAAAATGTCTAATTTGAAAATTATACGTATTCCAAACATATTGCCTGTAGATTAAATTAGGTTGTAATAAAACTGTTTATAAAATGGTGACATTGAAGAGTTTTTTGACAGTAGACAATAATGTGGGCTCGTTTTAAATCCCAAAAAATGTGTAAATTAATTTGCATACACAAATAAAAAATAGTCATAAATAACAAAATAGGGTCTGTGACTTACATATTGCTGCTTTATTATTTCATGGGAAATCCGAAACTTTTCTTAAGACCAGAATTGTATTAATTACATTCATATGGACTTTGCGAATTTTTTTTTTGTTTCATTTAGACAGAAAATTTGCGTCACAGCAATAACTGGTGCGCAAAACTGTGAAGATACGTTTATCAAGCTTGAGACAGGTTCAGCAAGTGAGTCCAAAGAGCAGGGCTGACACAGAACTGGGTGGCTCTCATTGTAGCTTCATGGGTGTTTCACCCTAAAACCTATTCACGAACGAAACACTCCTGTAACCAAATTCAAACCCACCAAGTCTCAGATTAACTGTACTGAGAAACAGAAACTGGGCAGAATGGACAGAGCAATCTGAAATCCTTTTAGCTGGTAAAACAAACCAATTAGCTTGTCTGTTGTAAAACAAATGTTATTTGTCGCCTTATTATTGTAGTTATTAACAAATGTTTTATATTAAATAAAACTTACACAGATAATGAAGAGCGAAAAAACACCTCTTACGTTTGTTGAAACAAGTCACTCAAAGTATCTTCTAGTTAAATGTTATTATTATGATATTATGATAGTGAACAGGTTTTGCGTAAAAACGACAAATTTCTTTACAATTGTTTATGGTCCAGCTTTAATCAGCACAATATTCTAAAGGCAGTAAAACCATAAAACGTTAGCTACTTTTTCTCACAATATGAAATAAATTAGCAGCGTGCCCGTGACATCTGAAAAGGTTACAGAAATAAATGAAAATAAAGGCAAGAAAACAGAAAATCAAAATATATTTACCATGAAAAATAAAAACACAAATTAAACAGTTTGTCTTATAAATTCGAGGGAATAGTTTTAATATTACTATAACTGAATTATATTGTGTGCCTGAGCAGAGACCAGAAGTGCTCCTTTTAGGATAATAGATTTCTCTACAAAAAAAGCCACATGACCAAAACAGTCACAAAACTAAACATAACGCTGAACTTGACTCAATCCTCCTGGTTTTCTTATTTTTAAATACATACTGGAATCTAACATTTGTTCGTTCTTTGGTCCAAAACAGCTGGAAATGCGACTGCAGTTTTCCCCAGTATGAGGTCTTAGTTTTGGCCTTTTGTTCGCGCCCAGTTTGTAGATTCTTTATCCCAGATTGAACAGTGCTGTCGTTTAAACTATCAGCTAGATAGATTGTCAGAAACATCAGCTTTAAGAACAGGTTGGTTATATTTAGTGTTCCGTTTTTGTGTCATTTCTTTATACTTTCTTGGTCCCCAACGTAACCCAATTTGTCATGGTCTGGCCTGTTCTAACTGTTGGTGTTGGCTGCGTATCGCAAATCGACTAACGTGAACCGGAATTGGCACCACAATTTTCGGGTTTCTGGAGGGCTCTCCGGTTTTGGAGTTCACGTTTCCTGCTTTGACCCGTTTCCACTTGGCTCTCCGGTTCTGAAACCAGATCTTGACCTGCACCTCGCTGAGCTTTAAGGCATGGGCTATCTGTGACCGTTCTGTAAGAGACAAATATTTCTTACAGTGAAACTCCTTCTCCAGTTCTAAGAGCTGCTCGCTCGTAAACGCCGTCCTCCTCCTCCGATTTTTCCCGGTGGACGTCATGTTCCCGGCCACATTCCCACCGTGGACACCATCGTCCAGTCCTCCGCTGGTGTCCCCATCTTCCTTTTGACACATGGCGTTACCGGGCGCGTTATCGTCTGAGCTGTAATCTAAATCACTGTCCATAGAGAAGCTCTCATCTTTCCTGTGACACTCATCCTCCTTCGTGTCGTCTTTGC
>JAZGTJ010016094.1:0-12923 GCA_036877575.1 Botia almorhae | reverse complement strand
TACAACAGGCCTCGTTCCTATGGTCTTAACTGTCACACTTCCTGGCATGAGAATCACACTTTTGAAGTCAAGAAATGGTGCAGCATATTCGTATGGAACAGCACAGTGCACTCAAAAATGAAAATTCATTCATTATATAACTCACCCCTGTGGAACACAGGTCCATACCATGAAAGTAAAACTGGCCTTCTGCTGGAAAATGACAAAAATTAACATATTTTTTTAAATTTCACCTTTGTGTTACACAGAAAAAACAGCATATAGGTATGGAAGAATACTGTTATCACAATAAAGTAAAGCAATCATAGAATTTGTATTAGGTGACCTCGTTAATTTTAACCCAGCAGAAAGACTAGGGCAGTGATAACAAGATTAGTTGCACCTGGTTCAATGTTTGACATGATTTTTATAGTCTCTCACATATTTCAGATAATGGCTGCTCTTTCTGAGACTGAAGTGCAGTTCTGGATGGCCAAAGCAGTAAGCTGGAGTGAAACCACATCATGTTCAGGCCTTCTGGACACGAGCAGACACCTTAATGCCCTGAGAAGCTTTCTCCAGCAAGTTCTGCAGGGGTTGCAGCCAATGGTAAAAAAGCCTAAGATACAATTTATGCACGTTTGTATATATTGTAAAACAATATATAAATAATATTAACATTCAATATATTAAATGTGCTTGGTTCTTATAGCTATCCTGTAAGCTGTTCTGTTAATTTATAGTCCTAAAAGCCAGGACTATAAATTAAATGGTATTCTTTTGCATAACAAAATTCAACATCATTATAAACCAGAGGATTTGTTGCACTGGAGTTCACACTATATACAGAGTTTACAGACTTCTTTAAATAAAAATAAAGGTCATAGTGCTTTAACATGGTGCCCTTATTTAGTGACCCTAACAGAAGCTGCTCTGTGCAGATGAAGGCAGGACATTGGCACAGCCGCGGTGCTGATTTAGTGGGCTTATAGCCACCCAGGGACTGCCAGTGTTAACCTAATGTATCCCTGCATCAAGTGTTGCGAATTTGGATGAGGTAGCATGGGGTAGGGCAACTCTGTGAAGGTCCAGTGTTAAGAAAACTTCTGCCTCCCACTGACTCTCCACACCTTGAAAGAAGCTTTTTATTCACCCCGCAGCGGCCTTTCACACCAGCCAATCTCCCGTTGGCCTTGCACAACGTTCCGCTTTAGCGTCTGGCGTGTCGGAAAAGAAAACAAATCTCACAGTTGTCGGGCTTTCTTATTTCGGCTGCTACAATGGCCGCCCTGCCAAAATGCAATCACCTCTTCTGTTTCCATAACACTTGGCATGTGTCAGCGCTGATGATGGTATTCAACAACGTAACGGGATCGATATTTCTTAATTGGCGCTAAACCTTTTTCCCGACAGAGCCTCGTAAAATGGTCTAAAGGAATACGGATCTCAGCAGCAAGGCTTGGATGAGTTAAAGACGCGAGTCTCGCCGGGGGGATGAAAAAAAGTGTCTAGTTTATATCAATTTCCTCATTTGCATTCCATCAGAACCTGTATGGTTTTCCCACTCGCTGCTCGGGGCTGCTGGAAAGGGGAGGATTTGCGGTCCCGTAAATTTTTTTGTACTTAAGCCTGGCACAGTGGGTGCCCGCTGGCGGTCTGCCTGTGCTTAAGGAGAGGCTGAGAGATGCTGGTGTGTGTGAACATTTGGTATTTGCTGACTCGGGAATGTGTACATAAGATTTTCCCCCATTTAACCCCCATGAGAAAACATCTCTAGGTTTGTACATGCTATGACAAATTTGCTCATACCCCTGTGTGAGAGGCCGATTATGAGCTGGATCTTTGTCATGAAGTTTATGAGAAGTCAATTGAATGGATTAGTTATTAGGTTCTTTTCCTTGTTTTTTACAAGAGTCTGCATTGGGGCTGCGCAATTAGTTTAAAGTAATTACTATTAAAATTAAAAAGGTGAAATGGCATAGTGTGGTTGTAAATCGCAAATGAGTGGATTAGATAAATGTATCTAATACGTGGTCAGACATATTTAACGCATATTTGTGTTAATACAGAGATTACTTTGGCTGCCACAAGTTTTTTCCTTGTGTGAGGATTGCGTGTTAAAGTTCCATAGGAATGGTGTCATTGTCTTCATGCGTGTCCCAGAATCGTTTGGCGTCCAGCAGTGTATGTGACTGTGGAATGTAAAGGCTCAGATTCTGTGTATAGTTTCCAGTGTACAGTAAATTGGCACGGCACATGTTGAACTGATGCAAAAAACTGCGATCCTCAACGTGCCTTTGCGTTAGCGTGCTGGTTTTCATTAATTACGTAACTGACTTTAAAGAAATGATCAGTGACTCTCGCCGTCTGTCTGCGTGGGAATAGTTTTATGAAGAACATGAAAAAGGTTTATTGGCTGTAATATTTCTTTGTGAAATTTTTCATATTAGCTAATTGTTCATACATGTGATGTCAGCTAACGGCATCCATTCACGTGCACTTAAACTGTCATTATAGCTTAAGGAAAACCATAGTGTTGAACAGGACTAATGAATTCAGCCAGAATCTGGTGTTAACACAGTTTAATTTGATGAGGGAAATACTGAGAAATACAGTTTCTGGTGTGAAAATGTGCTCATGCTGAGTTCCTCTCAACAACCGTAAAACATTCTTATGTTCCAAGAACCAGTTTAAATACACAATCTATTGCAATGGCTCTTGATTTTTCTGCTGATTGAACCGATAATTTAAATTTAAGTAACATTGTGATTGCTGTGAACTCAAATTCAATGTTATGTTTGCGTCATCACTCAGAAATGCACACGGGAGTCGCTGAAGTTGTTATTTATCCCACAAAAATGTTTTAATATAAAAAGCAGTGTTCACCTACATACCCAATATTGCCAAAAGTATTCGCTCACCCTTCCAAATAATTGAATTTAGGTGTTCCAATCACTTCCATGGCCACAGGTGTATAAAATGAAGCACCAAGGCATGCAGACTGCTTCTACAAACATTTGTGAAAGAATGGGCTGCTCTCAGGAGCTCAGTGAATCCCAGCGTGGTACTGTGATAGGATGCCATCTGTGCAAAAAGTACAGTCGTGAAATTTCCTTGCTATTAAATATTCCACAGTCAACTGTGAGTGGTATTATAACAAAGTGGAAGCGATTGGGAATGACAGCAACTCAGCCATGAAGTGGTAGGCCGCGTAAAATGACAGAGCGGGGTCAGCAAATGCTAAGCGCATAGTGCGCAGAGGTCGCCAACTTTCTGCAGAGTCAATCGCTACAGACTTCCAAAGTTGCGTCCAAGCCATGCATCAAGTGCAATGCAACGCATCAGATGGAGTGGTGTAAAGCACGCCGCAACTATGGATGATTATGGTGTAGGGGTTGTTTTTTAGGAGCTCGGCTTGGCAAAAAAAGAGTGAAAGGAACTCTTTTTGGACAATTCCATGCTCCCAACTTTGTGGRAACAGTTTGGGGATGGCCCCTTCCTGTTCCAACATGACTGTGCACCAGTGCACAAAGCAAGGTCCATAAAGACATGGTTGAGCGAGTTTGATGTGGAAGAACTTAACTGGCCTGCCTCAACCCGATAGGACACCTTTGGGATGAATTAGAGTGAAGACTGTGAGCCAGGCCTTCTCGTCCAAGTGTCTGACCTCACAAATATGCTTCTGGAAGAATGGTCAAAAATTCCTATAAACACACTCCTAAACCTTGTTGAAAACCCTATGGATTAACAATGAGTTGTCACTTAAGTTCATGTGTCTAAAGGCAGATAAGCAAATACTTTTGGCAATATAGTGTATATTTTTTCTGTAAATTAAACTTATGCATATAAATTATCAATTAATATTAATTTAGTTAAACATGGAAAGTTTGCCTTTATTTAGTTTTAATTTACTGTATTTAAATCTAGTTGGCTATAATGGGTATCTGGTTATTGTGATTGTCCCACTCTTTTAAGCCATTTTAAACAAAAATATAAATATTGAAGTATATGGAATATCTTCCAAAAGCTGAAATATATAAGTATAATTGTTTAAGCTATATCGCAAAGGTCTAGCTGGTGTTGCTGATGTGGTCACCAGGCTTTGAGGAGGTGTATCTTGGGAAATACAGTATGGAGCAAAATCATTAATTCTTTAAAATAACAGAAATGGGTATGTCATTACTATATAAGATATTTTGAAAAGCTTAGTTTTACTACAGCAAAATGTCAAAATAACGCACAGTTAAAGTCGAAACAAGTGTCCAGTTTGAATGTACATGCTTCAGCACATTAAGCCATGGTGCTCATGTCAAGTACAAATCTTGGTATCTGTATATTATATAAGTATAATGCCATCACAGTTTATTTTTGATGTTTTTTAACCTATCAGGTGTGTGTGTGTGCGTTTACTGTATAACAGAGCTCCACCAGTGAGGCAATGAGGACATTTCCCTTTGTGGGCCAGTTCCTGGGAAGACTTTGTTGGAACCCGTGTGTTACTGCGGATGGTAAATTTATGACTCTTTGTTTCCAATTTGAGACCAGGAAATAAAGTCTGCATGGGTTGGGGATTTACACCAATCTCTTTTCTCACTCACTACTTTTTGCATTTCATACATTTTTGCATTTCTTACATTTTACAGTTTTCTAACACGTTTTGTCACAATATATGTACAGTGGAGTTCAGTTCTTGGAGATCACTAGTGACAATGCTTCTGTTTTGCACTATTAAAAACTCTTAATAAATTGTGATCAAAACAATTTTAGTGAAAAGTTTAATTTTAGTGAGAATGTCATAGTATTTGGTTTCTTCCCCTTATACTGTAATAACCAAATGCACTAGTTTGGAAGTTCATGCAAAAACCTGATGATCCCTGTTATCCCAGCATGATCTGAAAACGTTCCAAAAAGAATCTTGAGTGCTTCAGTGGACGCAAGGAAACCTGACCTTTTATAAAGAAAAGGATAAACTAACATGGTCAATGCTACAAATTTACTTATTTGGTTTAATGGGGACCTAGAGGAATTGCGAAATCTCTACATTTATTTTGTCATAACATTTCTTTGCTTTTTCTCATAATCCTAAAACTTCAGGTTTGTTTCCAGGTTTAAATTTGCTTTTGGACTCCACTGTGTATTTTTTATTTCAGTGTCAAGAGCTAAGCCTACATTCTGCCTGATTATAAATGTATGCATGTGTGTTTATGGGTTCCTCATTACAGATGAATAATGTGGCCATTTTCACATCTTATAAATGGCATTTTGTCCTGTGGTCTTGTTTATGTGCTCAGAGAGCAGCCAGAGGCTCCTGCTGCGCTGTTTGAACTGTCTGTACAGCGTTGAACCCCTTAACGATATTGAACGAAAAGCCAACATGTGGATCAAGGTAAAGCCAACACACTTTCACTGACTCTGTACTAATCCTAAGAAATAATGAATAAAATATTGTCTAAAATACTGCAATCTATTCAGCAAAGCACGATTGCGAATTACCGTCCTGAAATCCACAACAGTTGTATACACTGACTCGTTAAATCAAAGTGTTTTTTACAGCGATAAAAGCTAGAAGGAAAATAAAAATCGTTCATGTGTGCTCTCATTAGAATTTGTATTTAAAAGAAAAAAATTGACTGATGGCAGTTGTTTTAAATATAAGAAAGTGGCTCTAATTTTGTTTGTAATGTACCTAATTAAAACTCAGACTCTATCAGACCCCTACATATAACAGTTTTCAAACTGTCAAAAGTGTTTTAGAAATTTCCAATGTACCTTTAATATATAAAGAGGTGTAATCAAGGAGAGGTTGGGGGGGGTGTCAAAAGAGCAAAAATAATTGTAGACTTTCAACTTTTTTACAGAGTTCAAACAGATGGTTTACCATAAGCAATACAGAACCCCTCGCATTTTTGCCAGATTAAAACGCGTGTGCTTTCATTTTATTATTTTGTTCATCTAATAAAACATAGCGCTAATTAAAGGGGGGCTTTTAAAGTAAACTTTTAATTTGCCAGATGTTTTTTGACCTATATGAAGGGAAGTGGAGTCAGAGGGAGGTGTATGCTGACTGTCAGAGGCTGAGACACTGTGTTTAATCTACAGTATTTATTTGCTTCACTAACAATCTTTATTGTAGTGTGTGGGAAAATTAACAGGGTAAAAAGACTAAGAGATTAGGACCATCTTGGTGTGAGCGAGCAAATTACAGATTATAGGCACATACACATTTAGGTAGGTGATAGATACAGTTTAGGAAGGTGAATACAGTATGTTTTGTTTTTAAAAGAGACTGGCCTTCAAAAGCATATCACTGTGCTGAATGAGCAGATTCTACGTGATTACACTTTTCTGTGCAAAGTATCCTGGTTATACCATGTTTTTTAGACATGTAAATCTCCTTTTTTGAGATTTACTTTAGAATCTTGACAACCACATTTACAGAATGTTAGCCAGCCAGATAACTTTACCATGGTGAAATTATTATATTGTTGAAATTATTATATTGCTGAAATTGTTATATTGTTGAAATTTTTATATTGTTGAAATTATATTAAATCAGCAGTGTTTGCAATAAGTTCAGGATGTTGCAAACAACAGAAATTTGCATGATGTACAATATCTAAACAATAACTGTAAGATGTAGTGACGGAGCTGCACTGGTTCCATCACACCTTTACTTGTTTGTGTGATGATTGTTTGTAATAGTTGTGATTGTTCTTTTTAGGAAATGTGCTGCTTTGTGTTGTCTGTTTAATCGGCTTTGTTTTGTTGTCACTTAATTGCTATCCAATGTCGTCTTTTGTATTTTAAACACTAATTTGGTTTGGGTCCTGGGGATCTTCAGAACATCTCTTTTATTTCAGCTTGTTAAAAATGCTGTTTATAGTTTATTTTTCTGTTTTTGTGTTTGTTGCGGTTCTAATAGACTGCATTTTTCCATGTGATTCATCTTTTTTCTGTTCAGTACTGTTTACAGTCACTGTCAACATATAAAAAGCTCACTCGTCTGAAAAATGCTTCATATCTATAAGCATGACCTACAATGTGTGCTCCTCATGAGGTTCCTCTAGTATGCTTCTAATGGACCCCCTCCAGAGCAGCTTTGGAAATGTGTTCCTTTAGTCACTGAGCATGAATATACAAACAGCCCTGTCAGAAAGAAAGGCAGCTTGGTCATGTTTGGGAGTGTTAGGCATTATCTTGTTTGTCTTCTTGCGGGTGGTTTGGCCTTGAAGAAAAGATTAAGCTGATGTGGCTTCCACAGAGCCACAGACTGAAGTCTCATCTGTCATTATAAGTCCCTTATTGCTAAATCTCCCATTATCTTTTGCTCTCAAGCGCCAGCTTGCCTCGCTCGCTCCACATCAGAGAGGCCAGGCCATGTTTGATGGCCCCTCACTCCTGCAGGCCTCCTGGAACTTGGAAGTTGGAAGCTGTTCTTAGGGAGACTTGTGTGGTCTCGTCAGTTACATTCACCTCTGCAGAAAACTAAGCCGCAACAAATCTGTTGTTTTTATAGTGTCATCTTTCTTTCCGTCACTTGTTTTTCTGATGCGTCTTAAACTCCAAAACCTTAAATCGGCTAAACTAGCAGCCACATAGCAAGTCCTGTAACCATGTAATGTACAAGAACCACTTACAGAAAATATGCACATTTTAATGAGCTTATTGTCTTTTTTCTAGGGCATATAAAATCTTTAGTATTGGTATTAAAATATTGTGTTTTTGTACAACAGTCTTGATCAATCCAATACTTTCAGAAAACATCTGAAATGTTTGTGGATTTGCTCCTCACAAATGTTCTGGTTCCGTCCCTTAATTGTAGGCGTAATATAAGAGTTGTTTTGATTTAGCCTTGGCATCCATATGGTTTAGTATTGTCCAAATTACCACTTTGAAGAACAAAAAATAATCTTGACAGATGCCATGTTTCTCTTCTCAGGCCTCAAGATGGGGAAAAAAACAAGGGAATAAAAAAAGTCCATGTTTCGTTGGGTTGTGCTGTAGCCGCAGCTCAGCTTATAGTTAAGTGTGATCTGCTGTGTGTTTTTGCAGTTCAGATGTTAGTAATTTAACCTCTTTGGGTCTGTGGAGGACATCTTAGCATACTGTAAACCTTAGGAAACCACATGGCCCCACCACAAACAGACATGTGTTTTGTCAAAGCTTTTAGGACCAGACAGGCATTGCCACTCAACCCATTGTGCTTTTCTTGCTTCATTACTCTTGTTTTTGTGCACCATGCGATGAATTTGTGCATAGCGATGAATTTATGATGAACAAATATTCGACAACTATTGAGTTTGTTGTTGTCATATTAAACTGTGTTTCAAAGCTGTCACCACATTGTTTTATATTCTGTATGTGTTTTGGACAGAACGTGTTGTGTCATCTGATATCGGACGAGGAGGGCAGTGTAGCATATGCTACAGTAAAGCATTCTGGAGTAACGCCTGAGCGATACCACTTGGACGCTCTTGAGAAGGTTTGGAAGTCACTTTTCAGAGCTCATTTTAAAATAACAACACAATTAGATGTATTTTTTTGTGTGAGAAATCTTTTACGTGAGAAATTGGTCATTCATATGTGACTGGTTACCAGACAGTTTTTGCTTAGAGGTACAATGTACAGCGTAGTGTAATATCTTTTCTTTAAAATATTTAACTTCAATAAATAGTAGGTTACTTGTTTATTTGACAAATGTTTAAAATTGTGCGCACTCACAGAATTCCCTTGGTGCGAGAAAACCTGTATTTTTTAACATGGAACAGGTCGAGTATAATATAATCACACAGAACAGAATGTTAAATTGAATAAAGGTGTTTAAGAAACAGCGTTTAACAAAAAATAACTGTTAAATGTATTTAATTAATCACATGTGTTAACACATTAACTTTGACAGCCCTATTTTAACAGCAATTAAAATTCTAATAGATCTTTAAACTTTGTTATATTCCTGAAATTACTAACTAACGCTATTTTTTTTCCTGCTGGCACTTTCAGGTGGTTTCAGTGATGACAGCGGAAGTCATTAAAAGTTGTGATGGTTTGCCAAACTCATCAGCCAGGTTTCCATAAACACTTCTTTCTCTAACATAGAAGGGTCACTCTAACCTGTTTCAAGCTTTCAAATGTCTCAGGGAAATTTACCTTTCATTATAGTTGTTAAATTTTGAATAGTTATGACAAAAATACTGGTTAAGCTGTTAATTTTATTTGGCATTGAACAAATTAACTTTTTTACCGCTTTTGTAGAGCAATTGTAATTGTTTTCTTTGCAGGTGTTCAAATGAAAGCTTTAGCACCATGTCAACAGCCTGCATTCCCCTGGTCACATGTCCTCAAACAGCGCCTCTCATTGGTGCTCTGTTAAAGCATTCCGTATTCTGCACTTCATCCTGTCTGAGTGAAGAGTTCATTGAGGAAGTCAGTAAGGCTTGGCTCAGGTAAACACATCATCATTTACATTTATTCATTTGGCAGACGCTTTTATCCAATGCGACTCGATTTGAGTTATACATTTTATCAGTCTGTGTGTTCCCTGGCATTCGAACCCGCAATCTTAAGCGATGCTCTACCAGTTGAGCTACAGGAACAGTCCTAAACAGCCCTAAAAACTATTAACCACATTAAATGCACTGTACATCTCGATGAGGGTTATATGTAAGCGCTGTCATCTCTCTTGCACAGTAAAAGGCTTGTAATAGAGGAAGAAGCTGTGATGGCCCTATATTGTCATAACCCTGCCTGTCTGGAGGGGGCAGCAGTGAGCTTACTGGAATCTGTACTGTCAGACTCTGAAACAGTGGCACAGAGTCTGGAGAAGTATGTTAACGAGTCATTACTGGTAAGTCTTATCATTAGCACCCTAACAACTGTATTATGTTTATACCATATTATGTTTATAAGCAAAAAAAATGAATTCAATGGACTGCTGTTAGGTTCGTGTGGCACCCAGCAGTTGACATTAATGGCGTTGCTTGATCCACCAACCCCATTTTGAGTATGGTCACAAACACTGTGATGGCCATTTGGGTCTGTACACATAAACACCTTTAAAGCGCATATTTATGAGACCGTTTTCTTTTTTCTTCTTTATTCCTTCATAAAGAAACTTAAAATCACTGCAGTATTTTAGACTCTATTTACACGTCTGTCTAAACACGCCAAGCAGTTGTCATTCAGCTGAACTCAGCTGAACCATGACCTGTTTATCATCTTGTTCTAATTGATACAGACGGGGAAAATGAGGCCCAAATACAGCTGCGTTTAACCCTTGTTTGTTTGTGCTTCATAGCAGGTTGGATTCCACCGCGCGTTTACGTTGCAGGAATGGGTTGTTTAAACCGCAATCAAAAGGGGGAAACCAGAAATTAGTTTCACATTTCTGTTTTCATCCACCTTCCTCGAAGCGTCGATGCAATAAAAATAAACTGCATCTTCCAGCATCCCACTGCCAGAAAGAGCATGTTTTGGACATGCCGTAATTGACCCTCCCTGAAGTGTTGGGAGAAGGTATCGAGGAGGTTCTGAAAGCCCATCTGTTTTCACTAGGAATGAAAACCTTCATTCTTCATTAAAAAAAATAAAAACAGACAACCCTCTTCTGCTCTGTTTTTGACACATGATTTCTTAATTGAGATTGTACAGACACCAGAAGCCTTAAGGACCCCATGGATTAAAAAATGTAGTTTGTGGTATTCAGTCCATGTCTGTTAGCTTTGAAACTGTCCATATGCTGGTATATTCTTAAAAATGGATATATAGATATATGCATTTAAAATTTACCAACAAAAAGGACCAAAAATATTGATGACTCATCCTGCACTATACTGATTTTGTCCAATCAGAGCTCGTGAACTTTCAAGAGGAATTACCATTGTGTCTTGATCTCTTATTAACTTGGATCAGCTGACGAGTGAAATCGTGTCATATCAGCTGTTTCATTCCAGCCCATCTGAATCCTTTTGTGATAAATTGCTTGTGATTGCAATCATATTTGTTTCATTCACTGATTTTATGACCTTGGCTACAAGTTTTGCTTTGAGTTGGGAACTCCGTATTCTTCCTGTAATCTCTCTGTCTTCTCTTTTTGAGATGGATCATTCCATCTAATGTTTGTTGGTGAAAGGCGTCTTTTTTATTGCAGCAGCAAATTGGCGGCTTTTGGCGAGCGTTGAATAGCTGGGGTTACAGGAATATCTGAAATGCTTCGGGGTTTGGGGCCTGTGGAGGGTGGTGTGAGGATGGTGTGTGTGTGTGTGTGTGTGTGTGTGTGTGCACAGAGGGGAGATGAGCGTGCTTGTAGGCAGGGTGGGGCACACTTTTTAATGCTCCAAAACGAGGGAAAGAATAATTAGACTTCTCCCTGTGGCACACACACACATGCCCAAACAGACAAATGCTCACTCTGGATCAAAGACAGCAGGGGCACATGTGGGCTCTCTGGTGCACTGATGTTTTAAGTCTGGGTGAAATGTTTTTTATAGCATTCTTTGCCCATATGAACTATGGGATAGGGCTGTATAATAAAGAAACCTGTTCCATTAAAATATGACTGTAAGTTTATGTGCTTCGTCAGACACGTGTACAGCTGCTTGGATGTCATTTTCTTTACTCATTCTCACATGAATGTAAAACAGATGATGATGCTGTATAATAAGGCAGCGTGCATTTTGTTGGTTAAAAAAATGGCTGTTAAACTTTCAGCAGTGAATTATGGGAGAAGATCTGTGGGTGCAACTGAGCCGTTCAGTCCTTATTATTACTGCAACATTGCCCTCTAAGGGATGAGTAAAGGAATGACAATCGGACGTTGCTCATTAATGTAGTTGATGTTTTTACTCCACCAGCCACAAGCATCAGCCCTTCACTGTCACATCTTCCTGACCATCAATGAGATTTACAGGTAAATATTGGCTTCGGCTTTTTTTATATACATACATTTATGCATTTGGCAGGCTCTTTTATCCAAAGTGATTATAGTACATTCAAGTTATACATTTTCGCAGTCTGTGTGCTCTCCTGGGAATCGAACCCACAACCTTTGCGCTGCTAACGCAATGCTCTACCAACTGAGCTAGATCCTGAACCGATCCCATTCATAGAATGCTTATTAAATGCTATTAAATATTATGGCTATTTAGATTATATTATGGCATAGATAGATTATTATATTTGGATTATGCTGTTGCTTGGCAAGATTGTAGATCCATTTAGTATTTTAATGTTCTACATTTTCTATATACCTATATGATACATATATACATACAGCAGTAAGTAGTATTTCAGGGTCTGCGTATGTCGGTGCAGGAATGTGCTGATGGAGATTGATGAGAACTTGGCCGTGAGAGCCCTCATAGAGGTTTACACTAGCTGCTTCCTCAAGAGACTGACTGCGCACAAACAACAGGTACAAGCTTTCTGTCTGTCTGTCTTTCTCTTTCTTTCTTTCTTTCTTTCTTGTTCCATTAAGAACATAATAAACGTGTCAGTCCTTTCTCTTTCTTTCTGTCTGTCTGTCTGTCTTTCTTTCTTGTTCCATTGAGAAACGTGTCTGTCCTTTCTGTCTATCTGTCTTTCATTCTTTCTTTCTTGTTCCATTGAGAAACGTGTCCTTTCTTTCTTTCTTTCTTTTTTCCTCTTCTTTCTTTTTTCCTCTTCTTTCTTTCTTTCTTTTTTCCTCTTTTTTCCTCTTCTTTCTTTCTTTCTTTCTTTCTTTTTTCCTCTTTTTTCCTCTTCTTTCTTTCTTTTTTCCTCTTCTTTCTTTCTTTCTTTCTTTCTTTTTTCCTCTTCTTTCTTTCTTTCTTTCTTTTTTCCTCTTCTTTCTTTCTTTCTTTCTTTCTTTTTTCCTCTTCTCTTTCTTTCTTTTTTCCTCTTCTCTTTCTTTCTTTTTTCCTCTTCTTTCTTTCTTTCTTTCTTTTTTCCTCTTCTTTCTTTCTTTCTTT
>JAZGTJ010016093.1:0-12924 GCA_036877575.1 Botia almorhae | reverse complement strand
GTTTTACAATGTATCAGTTTCTATTATACAATTTTTTTTTTAATGGGGTGTATAAATCTTCACCTAATAAGTAAACAGGCTCTGCCTCTATACAGGGGAGACTAAATATGACATTCATTCTTACATTCATATGCCACCTCATGTGTAAATACTCAAACATGAGATAAGCTGTCACAAGCATAAAGACTGCCGAAGCTGTTTAATCGGTTTAATGAAGCATTACTTAAAACCCAGCAGACACACTGGAAAGCCATTTTGGCATTTTATAAGCTGGACTGGGGTTAAAAATGGACAGTTAGTGGCAATGAGTAAGAATCATCCAGCCATGGTGGAGATGGTGATGAGAAAATGTGTTCTTCAAAGTGCGATTTGACTGAGTGACTCTTCGCACATTTTTCACTCGACCCATTAATCAGTAGTAAGACCATTTTCCATGCTATCCCTTGCCAAAACGAGTGATCGATAGTAAAACGGACAAGTCTGTTCAAAGTATAGTCTGTGCAAATAATTGCAGGTTGTCAATTCTTACCTTGTTTGTTAGAGTGACTGGTTTAATTGCTTGGACAGAATCAAGAGTGGGGTACGATTTCAGGACGAGCGGCAGGGCTTTTAAACGCAATTCACCTTTTACCGTGAACTGAATAATTATTGCAAAAGAGCATCTCTGCAATCTTCTGCATCAAGAGCTTCACAAATTATTGATTTGAAGACAGCTTCTTCTTGTTTAGTCAGAAATGCTGGAGGCTTGGCAATTTTTTTAGGATGCATGTTTTTCATTTCCTGTATGTCAAATTAAGGCACATCTAAATAATGCTAATGATGATATTTGGAGCTGAACTTGTTGAAGTGTTTCAGCCTTAATCACTCCAGTCCTCATATATTAAAATCTCACTGAGCCAAGAAATCAGAAGGTTGTTTGTTCTGAGCTGAGAAAAACTTTGCATGCATTACCGTACAATACAGTTGTTCGGGGTTTTGTATGTTTAATTAAAGGAATAGTTCCCATATAGTTCACATATTTTGGGGTGAATTGTACTCTGCAATTTTCCAGTACCTAAAACAGCATCCAGAACAGGGGTCCAAAAGAGGCCAAATTTATCCCTTTTCATTAACCAATAAAACATAATGCTCTTTACTGTCGGTTTTGCTCCCATCAATGCTACAGTACAAATATTTTTAGCAGTTGTGGCATGTTGTGGTTTGCACCTTTTAACATGTGAAATACAACCTGTTTCCCCAGCAGAAGGTTTGACTGCATCATGGATCTGACAGCCTGAGTGAGTCAGGATGATGCCTGATGACTTGCATGAGCCAATGGCTGAGTTACAAGTTTGAGATTATATTCTGTGTAGTGATACTAATCCATCTTGTTCAACTTATTTTAGCTTTATTTTAGTTATGCTGATAATGTATCATATACGTAATGATCAATTTAAACTAAAACAATTTGTGTGATCAGCATAGCAGTATGTCAAATCTAATTTTTAATGTGACCTGCATAAACATAAATATTACAGTTGTAACAAAGAGTCAGATGAGTTAGGATCCATATGCATCTTATTTATTGGAATGGTCAACAGGCAAGGTAATCAACAGCAAACTGGGGCAGTAGAGGCAAGACAGTATCATTAATGTTAAACAGGCAGAAAGCGGGGCAGGCAGCAAACAATCAATATCCAAAACACAATCCAATAGTCGGGACAGGCAGCAGAGAATCAAAATGATAAACAATCCAAATCAGAGGCAGACAGAGTACAATCGATATACAGTACACAATCCAGTTCATACACAAAAAACAGCAGGGAAACAACAGGACAGCAGTGAAACAACAGGGAAATTGCTCAGAATTGATGCAGAGGGCAAATCAAGACTTCACAATGGGTAATGGCAAATGTCCGGTTTATATAGGCAGCGGTAATGATGAACAGGTGGCAAACAGGAAATGATCAACGGAAGGTGAGTTGCATTCTGGGAGATGTAGTTCAGGAATCCGGTCAGTACTCTGGAGAGGGTTCCCTCTAGTGGTGCGGTGCAGAGGAGGCTGGAGCCTCCACCATAACAACAGTATGGATGAAATATAGTATTCACATTTCTAATCAAAAATTCTGTAATATCATTACTGCTAAACTAATTAAACCAGCAGAAACCGCTATTATGAAAACAGCCAATTTACAAGCCTTCATGTGCCACAAAAGTAAATCTCATAAAGTGAATCATTTCAACTGAGTCTAATTCCTTGCCTTTACCTCCACTGCTTTGGGTTAGAATTGGCATCCTTAAATGGCATTTTGCAGTTAATGATGTGAAGGCTGTGTACAAGAATCGAAAGTATGTGCCAATTTAATTCTGCACTTTCAATTAAAGACTCTGTTTCATACTGTTTAAATGTTTAATATTTAAAATAATTTTTATCTCATTTCCAGGACAGAATTTACACAGAAGATTGAATGTAAACTGAATATCCTATTGGAATGACAGTTAATCTACTGAATTTGTATGAAAAATAGGGAAATTACTTTTATCTTCTAGGGCTTATATTAGATATTCCTTATGATAATAGAGTGGTAGTGCAGACAATTCTAAACTGAGTCACCCTGTGTTTTCCATTAAGCGTAAATGGTGTCTTGCTTTAAATGCATCATTTGCTCCTCTATCTGATGTCACTGCTCCCAAATGTGCATTCCCAAAAAAGTAATTAATTCAATAAGTAAAAATGTTAACCTAAGGAAAAACAAAGTAACTAAAACATAAGTATCTAAAATGGTTTATTGCCTTTACTTTATTGCCTCAATGTGGTGATTATCTCTTAACACAAAGTTTGAACATTATTAAGCGTTTAAAAGCTATTTATGTAACCCTTGTTCAGCATAGATATAAACACTCTTGAACAAACTAAAGTTTCCCAGCAGGAATTCAGTCATCAGATCTGACTTCACAAGAATATATTTTTAGAATACCAGTTATAAATATGACCATATATGGTCATATTAATATGACCTGCTTCATATTAATCAATTAGTAAATAACCTATATGCCTAACCTATAATAACTTTTCAGCTCATGCTGCAGTGAATATTGTGCCTCCCTTCATGATTGCACCATTCTTGACGAATTGGAAATGTTAGCATAGTTTTTTCCTTCAGTTATCATGCTGTGGAAGGTAAGCTGCTGTGGCGTCATCATGAGCTTATGATGATGTTGGTCCAAACTAAGTGATGAATCTGGAACCTGGAGGAGTTTCTGGCTCTGTCATCTAGGACCAACAGAGTAGCATTCGGCACATAGCAGCCATGTGCATGGAGTTTGATAAGCCTACATGAACAATCATTTATACCAAAACTAAAGAAAACTCTCAATGGCCCACGACGTCACTTCCAAGAACAAACTATGAAAGCTCTATCAAAACAATTAAAACACTTACTGACATTAACTTACTCTGTACATTTGCAACCTCTCTCAGTAGTGTTGGATGACTTATACATACATTTACATTTGCATTCTACATATTTGGGGAGCTATTGATTATGAAGCAGCTGCATTTATCATCGGCATTCATGCCAAAGCTATTGGAGAGCTCTTTTTGTGCCCTGTCTGGCTGATTTGCATTTAAAATCTCATTTATATGAAGGTCAAGAACATTTATTTCAGGCAGGATATATCCTCTTTTATGTATACACTTAATGGAATATGAATCATGTTTCCACCTGAGACATGAGCAGATGCACTGGTGGCATTTTCAGAATCCAGATTTTATCATAATGGCATAATTTAGTGTTTGATAAATGGTGTGAGGCTTAAATGAAGTAAAAGGGGGTCAGGGACAACTTGCGCATAATTAATTGTTTTACTTTTAAATTGTCAGTGGTGATTTGGATTTGATAAACAATTTATCAAACAACAATTAACACAACTGACCATGTGTTCTATTGGCTACAACTGACAGATGCATTGAATGCTATACTTGCATGTTCACATAGATAGCTTGAGATGTGCAGCATTTCAAGCATGCAGTGATACAGTAACTGTCATTGGCATATGCAAGATGTGTTAATAATATGATTAAATGTATATTATGTAGTTCAGAATGATTTTGGTCACCTGACCACTGACCACTGAACCATTGATGCTTGTGATGGGATATTTCAAAGGGCATCCTTTTTTTAATAGCCAAAAGCCCTGAATTTACATCACAGCCATGAACGTGTTACCGCTATTGCTAGTCAAAAGAAGGCAGAAAAAGGTGTGCTGGTTTCTTTCTTTCTTTCCTTCTTTCTTCCTTTTTTTACATTTATCTTCTTTAAGATGCATTAATCAAGATGTTGTTAATAAAACCAACAGAAATTGGTTTTCTGTTTGTGTATCCCTGCATGGAGCTCAAGACTTCACAATCAGTGGAAGCCAATACAAAATGACATCTGATGAACGGGAATGACTTTAGTCCTTATTACCTTCAGCCTTCAGCATCATAAAAAGAAAATATAAACATTATTAAGATCTTCATGTAATCAACCGAATAATCCTTTTATAGGCTTTGCAAAAGCTCATCCATTAGGGGCTATAATAACCAAAAGCTTCAATATACTCCCTCTCTGTTCTGTTCCCCTCCCGTTCCTGTTAGTTAGTATGAGGGGGCTTCATTAGTCCTCTTTAATTATGCTGTATAATTGAATCACACCCAGTCATCTGGGGCTGTAATAATATTTAAGGCTCTGCAGTTAAACTTCTTCATGGAGCTGGTCAAAGAAGGTCACAAAAAAGTGTGATACTGTAGTGATTTTAGACAACTATATTTCTTATAGTATGCAGGCTATGTATTTATTGCATAAATGTGTAAACAGTGGCCAGTGAACACTTAATGTAAGCTGTACTGATAATAGCGTGTTAATAAATATGACAGGATCAACTTTAGTGTGTGTTGTATATTGCAATGAAATTGTTCTTGAGGGAGATATACACATTTATAGCTGCTATCTGTAACTTTTGCCTCTCTATTGCCATCTCTGTTTGAAACATAAAATTGCAGGATTCTAGCAGTTATTTAGATGGCAAGTTAAAAAAATTCTAAACTGCTTTAGGAACAAGCTATAAAAACTGCACCATTTCAGCACCCACATATGTGATTTAGTATTCTGATCTTCCTTTTGTTTACAGATGTGACTAACCATAAGTCAAACTAACATTTCCTAGGAAATCGGGCCAACCTTTAAAAGTATAAATCATTATTATAAACTTACTGTTGTGAATCAGGGTAAGGTAAGGAGATTGTGTTGAACTCTATAATGCTATAATGGTATACTGGTATACTGGAATGCACAATACCTTTTGTTCATTTTTAATAAAAAAAGTTATAGATTGCAGCTTTAAATGTGTATATCTCCCTCAAGAACAATTTTCATTGCCCATTTCATTTTACTTTCATAATTTCTGAGTTAAAGGTAGGGTGGGCTATTTCAGAAAGGCTAGCAAGAACTAGCTAGCTATTAAAAGTATAAGATTTTACCCTCCCTTCAGAGAGCTGTCCATAGCCACACCTCTTCCAAAACACATGAATAGTAGGTTGTCTGCATGAGAAGGGTACGCAGAGGTATTCAAATATATAGATTGGCAGGAAAGTAGGACATCCTATTATTATTGACCAATCATTGGACAAACATATGGACCTTCCACGGAGGATATATATATATATGTATATACACTTTACTTTGATTGCTATCAGAATGTGATTTTCAACCAGAATTAAATGTTTCTAGAAAAAAAATTCCTACCTTGCCTTAAAGCTGCATAATTTACTAGAAAAATGTAAGGATAGGACATGAATTTTTCCATTTAATGAATAGTGATAATTAGTGCTATGATGTCTGCTTAAAAGCTGTTGTTGTTTGATTTTTATAATAGATTACACATTTTTTTTATATATTTGGAATAATGCAAACAAAGGGATCATTACTTGCTTAAAGCAAGCAAGTAAGGTCAATTTCAATTTTATGTTGGTTTTAAGTACAATTGGCAACCCAACATTGAAGGCTGAAAGGTAAGGGGTAAATAAACATGAATAGGTTGAAAGATGATATAACTATTACAAAGTACAATAAGACCAGCTCTCTTGCCTCCTCCTTTTTCAATATGTTCACATTAAATATGTTGCTTGCATTTATACCAGTCACTATAGTCTCGCAGAGCCCCTTTTGACCATTCACACAAACTGTGATCCATTTTGGCCAATAACCACCCACAGGAAGGGTGCAAACGGACAGTGTGTAAAGACTTTATGGTAAAAATGTTTCTGTATCCCTAAAATACTGATTATTTCTAGGGCACTCAGTCCAATTGTGCTTCGGAGGAGGAAATCTAATTTTCCTGTTACTAACTTCCTAAAACTAAACTTTGAATATCAAATTATTGTGATAATTCTCTTAAACTTTTCATTGCAGCCTGTTAACTTATAAACAAAACTTGTTTCCTGAAGGATTGATAAAAAACATTTACACCTTGACTCTCAGAGGTTGTGTGGGAGCCAGCCAAACAGATTGGAACTGGTAATTTGTCACCAGCTTTCGCTATTTTGTGGATAATAAGCATCAGTCTGTTCTTTCTACCGAGACTAAGACTTCTATTTTGCATATTACATATGCCTGGTAAACCACTTCAAATCTGTGTGTACAAAACATTTAACACCAAAAGATATAATTTGATACAACTGAGTATAAAATAATCAGAAAAAAGCTACAAGCATCTGCAAAATCACTGTAGGCATATGTAAGCATACACCGAATGCCTAGCTATTTTTCAAATGATGCCCACCTAATAATGAGTAACATTATTTAATCAATATTGTTTGAACAACGCTGCCATTTGACAAACACAAAAATGAAATAATATAGAGTTTCCAAGCCCACAGAGCACTGACCTGTAGGCCCTAAAACAGACTAGACTAGACAGACAGACAAGACTAACTCAGCGGAAAAAACAATCTAAACTTTCATTTCAGCTAGGGCAGGATATTTCCTAACCAGTCACATTCCCTGTTGTAGCTGGGGGGCAGGATCGCTTCCACTGTTACAGTGAAACATGCAGGAGAGCTGCTGGTCATTTACACTATAATTTCTATTTACTGCAAAATGTGAATGTATTTGTGCATAAACAGTATACAAACATTACTATCACATTGACTGCACTAGTGCCACATTTTAACTTGGGTTGTCCCACAATACATTATTCAGCCTTTTGTTTCGGACTATGCCTTTTGGTTTACATGACCATTGTCTACCAACATGAACCTTTATTTTGTAACATTTTGTAACACGTGGGAGAAATCACAAGCAGCAAAAGCTGGACAGATGCAGTAAACAGAGAATCAGTAAAACCAACCAACCAAGCAACATCACAATGACAAGACCAGACAACCAACACAGAAACAACTAGCCCTACATCTGAATTCTCACCACTACTGTTGATTCAGACATACATTCATAATTTCACATTCTGATCCCATATTACATTTTCTGAAATATACACAGGCAGTGCGCTATATATACACAGACAAATCAGGGTAACAAACTAGGACAAGGACAGGAAACAGGAAATACAAAATATATACAAATAAGTATAATACAAAATACAAGTTTACAAAAAGAAAGACAAGACAGGCAGACACACAATACATTGTCTGTCCCTCTTCTGTAAATAACATCTGACAATAGTCAGCTAATGAGCAAGAGCTAGTTTTTAATGTTTTATTTTTCATTGCTTTAAAATGTTATTATTGATTTGTAAGGCTAGTTACAAAAAAGTATATTGCATATTGTATAGCCCTGATATGCTTTTACTATAATTAATGTACTTTATTAATTATGTATTTTAATGTTGTATTAAAATATAATATTTGTATTTTGATGTCCTTTTTATTCATATAGACATGTGGCTAAGAAATGTGCCTACAGTTGCTTACAGTTTATACTGCTGTAATATTAAACATTTCTTAAAGATTACATTGCCATTATTGCTTCGGATTAGATCTTTGTATATCATAAGAGATAAAATATATTGTCAGTATGTCTATTTGTTTTGAGTATGCATACATAATGTCAATATACAACTAGAACCCTTTGGGTAGATAAATGTTGGACAGCCCTTACTTTAGAAGTATAATAATTAAATATTGATTTCTTACCCAAACAAATGTTAATGTGTCATTTGCTCAGTTAGAATTTTGACTTTATTGGGCTGCAGGGAGGTCCAGATGAGATGTTGTATTGACCACACAGTAGAATGAAATATATATTAACATTTTGTGTTGTTTTGTTAATTATTAGCTTTCTATAAACTGTTTTGTTACATCTGATATTAGTGTTGAGAAGTACTGAGGGTAGAGTCTCTTTGCTAATATAGCTTTTTCCCCCACGTAGCCTTGTATAGGCAAATCTTCAGACTGACTGCAGAAGGTATGGACTCCAGCTTTCATTGGCCAAGGTCACCCAAGATGGCATCTGGGATGCGTTTTCCATACAACAATGTAACTAACTAGTCACAAATGTTTCCCTAAAACCTAGTAACTTTGCCACACTTATAGTTAATGACGTCACAAAGGTGGTAATAACTTTATTATAATGAGTAATAACATTAACTGACTAATCCATCTGTATTTGGTTTGATGTACTGCATGTTGTTTGCTTATTTTGCCTAAGAACATGGGAGCTATAGTTCCAACCACAGTTCCAATCAACTTGTTTGCAAATGTGCATTGGAACTATTTTTTCGGAAAACAATGAATTGTTGAACAATGACCTTGCAGCCATAGTTGGCTAAAGATGCTATTGGGAAACACACTCTTTTTTGCCTTGCAAAGCAAACAATCACAGTTCATTTTGTTCAGTGTCATGCTTACAGGCAGACATTTAAAGAATGCATGTAAATCCCATAGAAATCAACCAGATGATCAGATGACGACTTTGGAACTCCTTTGGAAGTGTTTTCAGGTCTGTGTGTTTTATCCATCACACGTTCAGCCAACAATCTGTGGGTGTGACATCCGAGGCTGAGTCTACTGTGTGTCTATATATATGCACATACTGTACAGTTATGCAACCAGACATATTGTCAGTAGTCAAATTGTAAAGAAATACCTATAGACACTACCTATCAGCTGCACCATTGCAGAAATAGAAAACATTTCTAAAATAGAATCTGCTATTACTTCTGAATGGGATGCAACAGAGTGTACAATATGCATATGTACTGCTATGTCATCAATTTTTAAAATTTAAATTTGAGTAAATTTTCATACATTGTTAAGCATATTTGCATGATAAGCTTTACAAAATACACAATACTGATAATCTAAAGGTGATGGTGTTTTTACAGAAGGGGATATTTTTCGTCATTTTTTTCAACAAGGGTGTTATCCTGTAATGACGGGTCAGACACGTTCGGATCCATCTGCAGCGGTTTTAATAACAAAGATGTCTAACATGAAATACACAAAGATGAATCGTTAATCAAACAACAGCCGTGGGTCGAGGCAGGCGGCAATCAATCGTAAACGTATAACAGGCAAGGGGTCGGGGCAGGCAGCAGACAAAAATACAAATACACAATCCAAATGGGCAGGCGGTGTTATGAAGCGGGGTCCCGCGTTTAGCGAGGAGCGCGGACTTTTATTGTGATTGTGTTTTCGTCTCATGTGTTTTATGTCACTTCCTGTTTTAGTGTAATCGGTTTTACCTGTGTCTGTTTGATTGTTATGTGTATTTAAGTTCCTGGTTTTGGTTTGTATGCTGTGGGTTATTGTTTGGTTGGAGTTTCTTGGTCAGTTTATTCGTTCAAGGTTTTGCATTCTGTATATTCAATTGTGTTTTGTCTTGGTTTTTGGATTTATCCCTTTCTAATGACTGTTTTTCGATATGGATTAGATCCCCTATACAATTACCTCATGCCTGTGCCAGATCGGACTTGGACTATTAGGAGATACATTAACCTGGCGTTGCAATTGGCTTCTTCCAACTTTCGGTTGGAGGAGGAGGAACAGGAGCCTGGGTCAGCTGGAGGTCTTAGGCCAGAGCTGAGTGGATCCGGAAGAGTGAGCATTTCGGAGTCAGAGCCGGAGAAATCCAGTCCGGTAGAGGAGTCGGTTGTGGCGGTTGAGGAGGCAGCTGTTCTCTGCCCTATAACTCAGAGAAGCTCGACCGAGGCGGAGGCATCTGTCTCTCCAGTCAGTGTCCAGGCAGTGGAGTCTGCTTCTCCAGCCAGTGTTAAAGGCGGTGGCGTCCGCCTTTTCAGTCAGTGTCCTGGCGGTGATCTCCATGTCTCCAGTCAGTGTCCCGGCGGTGATCTCCATGTCTCCAGTCAGTGTCCCGGTGGTTGCATCTGCTCCTCGTCTCTGCATCCCGGCAGTGGCATCTGCCTCACAAGTCTGCTTCCAGGCGGTGGCATCCATTTCTCCAGCCAGGGTTCCTGCAGCGGCATCCGCTACGCCAGTCAGTGTCTCGGTGGTGGCGTCCGCTCCTTCGGCCTGTCCTGTCTCGGCAGTGGCGTCTGCATCTCCAGGCAGTATCCTGGAAACTGTTCCAGCGACGACACCCGCCGTACCAGAACCTACCCATTTGGTGGTATTAGACTCTCCTGAGTCATAATGTCCGGTTGAGATAATGTCAGACTTGTGAGGCAGATGATAATGTCCGGTTTATATTCTGTACGGTAATGATGAGCAGATGCGGGTCCGGAAGTAATCAGGTGTGATGATGGTTTCTGGGAAATACCCCTCCCAATCGACCAAGTACTGTAAAGTACCACCCTGACGTCTAGAATTCAGAAGCCCCCTGACTCTGAACGCCTCCTCACCATCAACCACAATGGGGGAGCTCTGCTCACTGGGTGCTTCCTCAGCTTCCCTCCCCGGTGCGACAGCAGGTTTGAGTAGGGACATATGAAAAGTAGGAGAAATGCGATAATTAGAAGGCAGTCTTAATCTGAATGATACTGGTGTGATCTGTCTGATTATTTAAAAGGGACCTACATACCTTGGGCATATTTTGCGACACAGCAGCTTTAGCCGCAGATCCCTCGTGGATAACCAGACCCATTGGCCCGGTGCGTATCTGGGACCCGGACGATGATGCACTGTTCTGTCTGCTTTCGGACAGCTTGTTGAAGGTGTGTGTAGGCTCTCTCAGGTTTCCTCGCTTTTTTGTAGCCACTCCGTGACTGAGGGAAGTTCAGTAGGCTCACCAGACCAAGCGAAGAGAGGAGGTTGATAACCCAGTATACATTTAAAAGGAGTAATTCCAGACGGTTTGATTAGAGAGTTCTGGGCGTACTCAGCCCATAGCAAATATCTGCTCCAATCCTCCTGATGAGTCTGGCAATAGGTCCTTAGAAATCATATTATCTCCTGATTCAAACGTTCCGTTTGGCCATTAGACTGTGGATAATACCCCAATGTAAGACTGACGTTTACTCCCAAAGCCTTAAAAAATGCAGACCAAACCAGTGAGGTGAATTGAGGACCTCGATCAGAAACAATGTCTTCGGGTAAACCATAAAACCGGAACACCTCATTACATAGGATTTCAGATGTTTCGAGTGAAGTTGGTAGTTTTGGGAGGTGTAGCCTGCAAGCCTTTGAGAATCTGTCAATGATGGTAAGTCTTGCCCTGAGACGGATGTAGATCACTTATAAAATCGATAGCTATATGCGACCCTGGGCGTTGAGGGATTGGTAGCGGTTGCAGCAATCCGGCCAGACATTGTTTAGGGTTCTTTGAGCTTTGACAAATTGCGCATTGTTTAATAAAATGTATAGTTTCTGATACCAAGGCTGGCCACCAATAACGATTATGAAGGTCATGCACTAAAGAGAGTACTCTTGGCCTAAAGATCTCAGGAACAAAGATACGATCTGGTGGACACTCACTGGGAGGTGGACGCTGGTTGTTGTATTCACTGATCTCTGTAGAAATGTCTCATTGGACAGGTGCAACTAGCAGATTAGTAGGGATTACGGTCTCTTCTGACTGTTCTCTACAAGGTTCTTCATACTGACGGGACAACAAATCAGCTTTCCCGTTCTTAGAACCTGGGCGATACGTGACTGTAAATTGAAAGCGGGTAAGGATAGAGCCCAGTGAGCTTGACAGGGATTGAGTCTTTTGGCATTTCGTAGGTATTCTAGGTTTTTGTGATCGGTCAGTACGATAAAAGGATGTTTAGCTCCCTCGAGCCAGTGTCGCCATTCTTCCAGAGCTAACTTTATGGCCAGTAGTTCTCTGTTGCCCATGTCGTAATTACATTCTGTGGGAGACAACTTCCTCGAGAAGTAAGCACAAGGATGTAACTTGGGTGGACTACCCTGTCATTGGGAAAGTATTGCCCTACTCCCGTGTTGGAGGCGTCAACTTCAACTACGAACTGAATCTCGGGATTAGGATAGCTCAAAACAGGTGCTGAGTTGAAATGCTCCTTCAAATTTTGGAATGCCAATTCCGCTTGTGTGGACCAAACTAACTTTCCCTGATCCTGCTTAGTCATGGCAGTGAGTGGTGAGGCAACTGTGCTAAATCCTCTAATAAAACGTCTATAAAAGTTTACAAAGCCTAGAAATCTCTGTAGTTCCTTAACTGTCTTAGGTCGGGGCCAATTAATTACTGATTCTACTTTGTGTTCATCCATCGCTACTCCCTCCTCAGGTTATGTTTTAGGAGACGTGTACCAACCTAACCTGTTGGATGTGTTCTTCTATGGTTTTTGAGTAAATCAGGATATCATCAATGTATACTATTACCCATCTGTCTAGCATATCTCTGAAAATGTCGTTCATGAAGGCTTGGAATACTGAAGGACTATTAGCTAACCCGAAAGGCATTACTAGATATTCATATTGACCGGAAGTGGTCGAAAAGGCGGTTTTGCATTCATCACCCTTACGAATTC
>JAZGTJ010016092.1:0-12924 GCA_036877575.1 Botia almorhae | reverse complement strand
CCCTGAGGACAAAAGAGGAGCATTACCACAGCTGGACCAACACAGTGAGTGAAAACTAAAGATGTCTGAACAACACTCAAACACATCTGAGCAAGAACACTGTGCTTGTTTACTGATGTCTGTGTCTCAAGGTCCTCTGCTGATAGGATCTGATGTTTTCTGAGTCAGGGTGTGTTTGCTCTGACCTGCTGGAGTTTATGTCTGTAAGCTGCACACTGCAGTGGCTCAAAAGATTCGTGTTGTATCTGTATCTGAAACATTGAAGCTGGAGAGCTGGAGAACTTCAACCACATAAAGACTTACCTGACTGTTCTCTGAAGACTGGCTGTCTTCTGCAGTTTTCTCTGACAGAGTCTCTGCCTCTGTGTCAGATTCGGACTGTACATCTTCATGATCATCAGATTCTGGTGTCTTCTGAGCAGGGCTGTTTCTGTGAAGGCAAACAGACACAGATTCGTATTACAACTTCATACCAAAACGTTGTTGTTCAAACATCTCTCCAAAGACCTGCCAGGTTCAGCTACAATCAAATAAGTGAACGTCAGTGTCTCACCGCTGGATGGACCGGGAGTCCAACACGTGACTCTCATAGCTGCTGAGCGTCTTCTCAACAGAAGTCTGCAGGTCCAGGAAATGCTGTTCTACTGCAGCACGGATGATGGTTCTCTGGATTATACTGCAAACACACATCCAGTGTAAAACAAAACAGTTACCCACTGAGGCTAGAACACACTGTACACTCTACCTAGATTGATCACTGGTTGACCTGTCTGTGACCAGGCAACAAACTTAACAAGGTCAACCCCAGAAGGGCTCACTTCAAGCTCAAAGTTCTAACAAACAAACCCTGAACCTGAGAACCACTGGTTCTCATGTCTGAGAACAGACGTGTTCTAGACTTTCACTATGATAATCACCAGGTGTGAGCACTGAGCATCGCTAAGGCTCTAGATTCAGTCACAGCTTTCTGTGCATTGTGTGGAACAATGGAGAACCAGCATGACAGGTCACAGGTCAGGTTTGTTTGTGCTCTGCACCTCACCGCTGCAGTGATCTCACTGCAGATCTGCATGCTGCAGCACGGCAGTGTTTCAGGGACAGATGCGTTAGCTTTGACCGCAACTCTTGAAACATTAAGCAATACCATAGCAACTGTTAATAAAGAGGAAAGCACTTACTCAGTAGATCCTGGAAGGATGCTGATGGAAGCAATGTGTGAACTGGAGAGAGAAGAATAGCAGAATCAGGACAATGCTAAAGTATAATCTTACTCGCTTATATAACAGCCCAGCATGAACTATCAAAGAAAATAAATCATATTTAGTGTATGTTTTATCTGTCATGTACACTGTACCAGAACACAGTCAGTTTTCTGTGAAGTTCACAGTAAGCATTAGGAGGATCATGAAGCATGAGCATCTGAGAAGAACTGAGGGCAGGGTGACCTGACAGCCCCATAAACAAATTCAGACACACAGAGAACACCGGCTTACATAACACGAGCTGCTCACTGCTCATCAGTGCTGTTAGCACGCGTGTCAGATTCGGGTGTCAGAACAAACCAGGCCCTGATGAACACAACAGGTGCTCTGCTAAATGCTCTTAACGTGCTCAGTGTTATTTAGCCACAGCTGTGCTGTCTGTGGTGCAACATCCTGACGTCTTCAGCTTTCTGGACTGATGAAAGCTTGTGTCCAGCAGTGACACCTGACACCTTCTACAAAGTGCAGCCCATGTAACCACCCGTCCAGTTTGCTTTTAAAGATGCTCTGAGAGGAGTGAAGATGTGCTTCAGAACTGGAGGAGGACAAAACATGTGATGCAACCTTTGAATCAAACCTCTACAACAGAACAAAACTACAAAAGTAAATACAGTCTGAGATTAACTAAATATTAAAGTGTTATAAAGTTTCACCTCTACACTGATATGAGACAAAGACTCATTCACTACATGGAGTTGACACCAGTTCACAGTGGCAGCCATGTTGAGGTCACATGAGCAGCTAAATATCAGTTTGGTTAAACCACTGTTGGTCCACTGTAGCAGAAAGGTCAAAGTGATTCTGTGGCAATACAACAATAACATTGTTGCTTTGACTGAATGTGATAGCTGAACTATTTCAGCTTTATTTAGAGGCACAGAACAAGAAAATGACCTTGACTCTTTAAAAACAGTATGGCCATTGAAACGGGAAGTGTCAGAAAGAGAGAGAGATACAGAGAGAGAGACAGAACAAGAGAGAGAGAGAGAGAGAAAACTGCTGCTGAGACAAGCAGACTGGAGAAGATTTTTCTGTAAAAAAGACGCTACTGTTTGTTTTTTCTAGTCAGCACTGAAAAATGCATCGTTCCAAATTATGACAGAGAACAAAATGAGCCTCGTTCTGATACATATTCAATATGTGTCCACACAAAGCCTCTGTGGAGAGATCAGTTACTGGTCTAATACATCTGCACTCACCATTACTCAGCAAGAAACACTTTAATAAAGAGATTCCTGTAGTTTCATTCCACTCATTTCCTCTGCGTGATGTTTTTTACAAACAAACCAGAACGTTTGCAGCACTTATTCACTGGAGAACTGCAAAATCCCTCTACACAACTGAGAAACAATTAAAAGCAGAAGTACATAATACCAAACATATTTTATTTTATTAGTGATTGATGGGTTTTAAAAAAGCTAAAATAATGTCACTATCACCAACATATCAACAAGAGACTCTTTTAAAAAGACAGTACGAATCATAACTGACCCTCTGTGAATGACACTGTCATTTAATTATGTGTGATTCATCAGTTTACATGTTATTAAAAAACATGGCGCCACAACCTGATAAAGCAGTCATGCATAAAGACCACAGAGTCTGTAGGTGGGCGGAGCTTATTAATATGCTGTTTGACTGTGAGATCAGAAGGTTTTAAAAAGATTAGACACAAATGACTTCCTCTCACTTAACACTTTATCTTATCAACAGCAGGGGCAAAAACACACACGCTCCCCCCCCACACATACATACACACACACACACACAGATCCCCTGCTCTCACCAAAATATCAAGTTTAATCTCATCAGCTGTATTACGTGAGCTAGTGGGGCTTTCCAAAACACTCCAGACAGATATCTGAGAGCCAGCGAGCATTCAGTAAGGAGTCACATCTGAATGTCATAAGCAGCCCTGGCCAAAGCTCAGCAAACCACTGACCACTTGCTCAAGACACAGAGAGAACAAAAGCCTGTCCCATAACTTAAACAGCCCCATCTCACAGCTGTACAGCTACATCTCATTTCTCTGAATCTTTACCTGTGGAGAAGGAACTGACAAGCCATCTTCTGTGGTTTGGTTCACGTGTTTGAGTTGTAGCTGGGCGTGTGGTTATCCTGACTGGGCACTCTGAGGTGCTAAAGTCTGGATGAGCAGGTCGAAAAGCAAACACAGACTGCCAGCGCTCATTCTGTGAAGTCCTGCTCAAGCTGTTCACCTGCGTGTGGATCCTGCACTCTGCTGAGAAAGTGCTGCAGCGAATCGCTGGACCACTGCTTAAATACACGGCTGTCTGATGCAGCCCTGTCACTACAGCTCTGAGCCAATCACCTCTCCGTTCACAAACAGACTCCTCCCCCTCCCCCTTCCCCCAGAGCAAATTCAGGCCTGTACAGCCAAACAGCTGTTTGGGTTTTATATAACCTGCTTAGTGTCAGTCACATACTGTCAGTCAGTCTTTATAATGTCTAATAAAGACATTTAAAAATGACACAAACCATGTTTAAACTTACATATAATCTATCACCAAATTCTTCCAGACTGGTTACCAGCTGGTTAGAGCTGGTTGGGGTGAATGTCACGCTTCCACATGTTCTAACAACCTATGAGTGTATCAACTACCAGGAAACGTAAGGGGCCACTCCAGGAACCAATAAAACGATCTGGCGGTCATCAATTAAACTCTAATGATAAAACACGAGGCACACTGAGTGACATGCACATCACTCACATGATAAGCACTTTGAGGGAATATCAAATTCCACAGTGTTGTGTGCATGTCATTGAACATAATCAGGTGACAGGATGGATGGGCACTGGAGACAACGAAACCCAAGAGACGCAGCTGTATGCCTGAACTAACACTTCAGACAGGAGTGGAAATGAGTTATTGCACTGTGTTCTGCTGTCTAAATAGGCACAGAGTTCAGGATGAGTCAACAGTGCACTTGTTATGATGGCATCAGTACATGAACACTTGACCTGATCTTCTGCTGTGAAATACTAATGAAATACAATCACTTTATATGATGCACATACAGAAACTTAGATTTGTATTTATTTGTATTTTTGGGTAAACTATGCATCACACTCAATCTCAGGTTGCTCTGCCTGGTTTAACAAACAGTACATTACCATAAAAAGCTCAAATCTTTACTGGTCACTCTGACACGGAATAAACTGGTGTAGCTCGTCAAGTCACTGAACTGTCTGTTGCTTGTAGCGGTTTTTAATCTCTGTATGGAAATGTATGGTGTATGAGAGTGGATCACATGACCTTCTGTGTGTCTTGCAGATTAAAGATATATTGCAGGGTTTATATTTAGCTTTATGTGCAACACCCTTTCAGATTTTACTGTGGGGGCGAGAATAATTACAGCAAGACATCAACATTATAATATCCTGCTGTTCTCTCTCAGTATAACCATCCAGGATTTAATGTTAACCTGTTCTTAATCTGTTAACCTGTTCTGAGTATATGAGGTTATATATTCACTGAAGATTTGAGAAACATGCTAAAAATGTTTTGTATGGCAATAAAGCAATTTTACAAAACATGATAACTGCATAGCTATCATCTGAAGTCTGAAATACAGCCTACATTATATAAAGGTATTTATAGCACGTTATTGTGAGTAAGTTGCTTTCTAAAGTTAATGATTGATCATCTACTATCCAGAAAGAGGCAGAATGCAGCTTTACTTCCTCATGAAACATCATAAAAGCCATATAAGGCAATCTGTAACTGCAGTGAATGGCAGGCCATTAGAGATAACAGCACAGCATCAGAAATAACAATGCTTCTGAATACAGAGACCACAACAGCTTATCAATCTTCTGTTCTTATGCTTTGTGATTCAGAAAGAAAACCAATGTAAAGCATGAGAGAAAATGTAAAGAAATACTGGAACACGTTTGGAAACAAAATAAACAATGCATTCATGTTTCTATGTGCTACTAACAAAAAAAATCAGCAATTTATAATTTTTTTTGGCACACAGATTGGAGGTTTTTTGAATGAATGCATACTCTCAATCTGAATGTTGAATTGGACAGGAGATGTTTGAGAGTACTGATCTGAAGCACAGATCAGAGACGGGTTGTTTTTACCTGGAGGAGGGAGCAGCGTGGTCGGGTTCGGGTGATGGTGAGGAAACATCGTCATCGGTTTCTTGTAGCAGTTCCTTGCAGGTCTCAGATTTCTCCTCATCTATGAGATCAGTGATCTGAGGGTGACAGAGGGGATGTTATACTGGGTCACCTGCTTTCACTAATGAGCAGTTGATTGCTCTGTGTATTCATCATCTTCATCATCATTGCATTTCATGTCAATATCTTACACAAGCATCTGTGTGATGCACGCATTACACAATGCTCCACACCTATGCAGATTATCTGCAGGGCGCATGGATTTAGCCTTATTAACACGCATTAATATGAGATCATACTGTGGTGCATCACATGTACACTGGTGATAACAGTGGGATGTTATATAATACTACCATGACATTCTAATAACACACTATAAAGTGAACAAAGATGATTCATTTGATTAAAGTGAATTAAATGATTCTTCTATTCCAAACTTTTTTAACATATTTACAGTCATATGTTCACTGTAATTTACTGTTATTTATTGTATACTTTTCCTGATAATGTAATAAAAGATTTTCTGCTAATCCTGCATCTGACCATGTGTGACCACACATGTATGAGTGCTAGTACAGTTTCTGTTCCTACAGCATGTTGATATTTTGATTCATCAAACCACTGTTTCACACTGCTCAGCGTTACACAGCCATGTGTACCTCTATCTAACAGTATTCAGTATCACACAAACTTTTGCCACAGCACACTTCCAAACGCACAATGTATCAGCTGCACTTTCACTGCAATGTTACCATGGCAACCACTTCTCCTAGTATCTGATTGGTCAGGTGCGGCTGCTGTTCAGTGTACCTGCAGACAATAGTCACATGTGGTGTACAGAATGCGTCTGTATTTTTACTGTACATTCAGATCAGAGGTCACTTGTTTCTCTGGGTTATCTTACAGTCAATAACGGCCTGACACTTTTATTCTTGGACTTTGGAAAGACACAGTCATTTTACATACACAATTTTGGGTGTTATTATTATTGTGAGTGTTTTTTTTATTTCATCATGCAGGTGAAATTACCAAGACCACTGATCAGCTTAACTCTCCCTCTAATCGTCCTCATTACCGCCGTCTGCTCTGAAAACATCCATGTGTTCATTACACAGACGCTGTGAGTGTGTGAAAACATGCTCGTCTGTTTTCATTCCTCTAAGATGCTGAACCATGCAGAAAATGAACCTCTGTCTGGCCTCAGGGGTTTTGTTAGTGTGCGGTGTGTCCTGATACTGCAGAGAGTTCATCGAGACTCTAATTAAAACACTCATCATTAATTAGTAAAAAATGCTGTCGAGCGTGCAGCGCACAGCAAAGCAAACAGCAAAACAACCCACATGAGCGCAGAGCACATCTGATATTCTCTGACTCAGAGAATATGACTTTCTGGGCAGAAACAGGAATTTAAAGAACAAAAGGGCACAACCTGTTTTTTAACAATTGTCCGAGTTTGAATGACAACATACAAAACAACCCGGGGTTACCATGGAGATAAAGGCTTGGACAGTCAACAGACATTCAGAAATTATAAGTCATTATAAGTCATTGTCTTTAGATGGGCAGGACCTCAGGTTTCTGGACAGAACATCACAGTCAACCAATCAGATGGAAGGCCACTGTGATGGAGAGGTGTTACATCTGCAGAACTATGACACCTCTTCATAGAAATCAATGAAAATCAAGCATGAGAAACAAAGCAACAGGATGTGCAATGTGTAATTTGGAGGTGTTGTTCCACAGTTTAGATCCTAAACTAAACTTTAATATATTCTGAAATAATTTGCAATAAAGCTGAGAAAAGAATCTCTGATTTACGCTCATATTTATTTCAGCATATGTGAGCTCTTTACTGGCCAATGTCCAGATCTCCCCATTGCTCTAATTTTCAGCACCCAGTTCTGTTACCATTATCCTCCAGAGAACCTCTTCGCAGTGGAAACCTCAAACCTGTTTGCACTACAACACATCAGACCATCAGAAAATGTGCTACAGACAGAATGTGTCTTTAATTTAGTCTGTGTATGTCTGTGTAATTCTGCTTTTTGTGGTTATGAAATCGAGATCCCAGGAGACCAATGCAGGTGCCAGTCCAAAACTTACATCATGCACTTATGTAACCTGGTTAGTATTTTCTCATTTTTTGCCATCCTGACACAAAAAACACACAAGTCGTCACACGGAAAGAATTTATCTATCAGACTATTTCCTGTGTATATGAGGAAAACAGAAACTGGGCAAAGCAGAATGTTAAGTCAGAAACTGGGTTTGTGGCCCAAATTCATGACTTGTGTGCTGACACTGTGCAGGACATAAGAGTCATATGTAAGATTTCAAACAATGTGCACTGTGTGAGAGGGTGAAGTGAGACCCGCCTTTGGCTGGTTTACAGTGTGTTACATAACACTGCAAACATCATAGCCTTCTGCCACTGCTTCTCTATTCTCTATTCTCACATCTGTTTGTGTACAGCTCTGTGTTTGCCTGTAACTGGGACAGGCGGTCCACTTTTTAAATGCTTAAACAAACTTCAAAAAAAAGTGTCAAGCACATAATCTTCTTTCAGAGCTGCAGTATCACATTTTTAAGGTTGTGAGGAATGGAAAGTTAATACCCTCGTACACTAATCCTGCTTATCTATTACTCAAACACAACCGCCTCTGAAACAGCATGTGTAGCTCCTGATCATCAGAATGTACTGATCGGAATATTGAAGAGTGATTTGAACGCTGTGTTATTAATCCTTACTGTTAGCTGTTAGCAAACGCTTAACACAGATTAGCACTGAAAACATGTACACAAACACGGTCTGTTGATTCAGTTTAACTGCCGACACTCATGTTACAGCGCGTTATCTTCTTTTCTGTTCAAATGTAATGTGATTCAGACATAAACCTCTGAATGTTTCATGAGAATGCACCCAGCAAGAGGTACGTCAGCGTGCTGACAACGTCTTCATCCATCAATCATTACTACTGATATATTGCTACTGTTAATCACATGCTGCTACTTAAAGTACTGACAGATCAGATCAAAGACAAAATCCCAGCCAATCAGAGGCCGACTGGTGCATCTCTACTAACAATCATTCATTCAGCAGAGTTCACCTGGTCATGGATGGAGCTGTAGTCATCAGTGCTGGAGATCTCATCCTCTTCTGCATCAAAGATCTCCTCCTGGTTCTCCAGAAGTTCTGCCAGGATCTGGCTGACAGACTCCTGCTCTTTCACATCTTCTCCATCTGTGTCTAAACTGCAGCACGTAGAGGGAAGCAGCTGTTAATTACATCTTACTGTCATGACTAAACCTGCATGGAATCTGCACCCTCAGAAATGACCACAGATTTACACTGAATTTAAACCTCCCCCGCCTTGTGTGCTTATTTATTAATAGTTTGGCTAAATTAATAATGCTTTCAGGTACCAGTAAGAGTGTAGCACTATCACTTCTGTTTAACATTTAAAATAACGACAAATTGTGTTTACAAGTAATTGTTTATGGTTGTTATTGATTCTTACTGGAAAATGTCTGGCCCAAAGACAGCAGCTAGCGCTCTGATGCTCCAGCTCTGCTCCTGAAGACACGCCACACCGGACAGGAAGCGGCACAGGAAGTGGAGCAGCCTGTAGTTGACCTGCGGCAGCTGCTGCAGGAAGTACTTCATGTTCTGTCCCAGCTCCTCCTCACTGCTGTAGTCTGGAGGAGAGCAAACGGTTCAGCGGTCAGACTGAGGAGGCTGTTCAGAGGGACACTCATTTATCATGCTGGTGAAAGTGGGAGGAGCAAACAGGGTGATGTAAAGGCATGAAAGAATGGGCGTGTCTGAAGATGACACAACTGACGGCAGAAGTTCTTCAGAAATGACCAGAACTCCTTCAAGAGGCAAATCATGACACATATGACACAGTGTCTTCTGTACGGCTGCTTTAAATTATGAAAGGTGTTATAAACTTCAACTGAACTCGCAGCAGAGAAGCTGTGAAAGCTTCACTCACCCTGACAGAGCTGCAGTAATTGCGCCTGCAGTTCTGCAGGGATGATGGGTTCGGGCAGCTGCTGCAGGAAGTGACGCAGCAGGCTCACAGCAGACGCCAGGTCCGCCTCCTTCTCCAGACTGACCTCCACGCCGCTGTCATATCGCTGCCTGAGCCATTCCACGCGCTCGGCGTTCCCGTTGACGACAAACACACCCTCCAGGTGCAACCCTCCTGCAGAAACACACAACACACACATCACTGCGCCGTCCGGTCCAGCCACCTACAAACACGCTCATATCATGACACAATCACTTCAGCAGATTCTGAGCCGACAGCCAATCACTGCGCAGAGGAGCTGAGAAAGCACAAGCAGTTGCTTGTTTATCATAATAATTAAAAAAACGACAATATATTTGAGTATTTTATTATCTCTAAAAACGGACATCTATGTGTAAGGTCACAGTTTAAGGTCACAAATTTATATTCTTTTATCCAAAGGTTTGTTAAAAAACAAATAATGTGCGTTTTTACATCTGACATCCTGTTGAATGCTCCAGAATAAAACAACATTGCTGCTGCTACTGCCTGAGCACCAGGTTATATTATAAGATGACACCATGTTTGTGCATTTATATATACGCAATATTGCATATTTAGATATAATAAAATGTATTTCAAATAACCCTTAAAATAAAGAATGTAAGTTGAACATCTCTCACCGTGCTCCTCAATGTACTCCACGATGCTCCTGACCAGCAGAGGGACCTCACGTCCCGGCTGCCCACTGTGCTGCACCTCCTGCAGGGGGATCCCGAACACTCTGGCCGTGCTGAGGGAGTCGCTGAGGGAGGTAGAGAGGCTCTTCCTCATCGCCTCCACAGCCTCCTGCTTCAGTCCGTCTGCACACAGACACGTCGAGAGCAAGATCACATCACCTGCCCGACAAACAAAGGCTGCATGATAGTGACGATAAATGCAGTGTGTGATAACTTCCTTAATAATGCGTTCAGCAGTATTCAATACTTGAATTTTTATTATTTTGATTCTGATGCTCCATGACAACCAACTGCTCATCTCCAGAAATCTTATCTTATGTTGTTACCACGTTATTACAATAAAGACGCCATGAAACAGCTTCAGTGATGTGTGGTGACAGTTCACAGCAGGATTCACCTTGTTGCACCTCAAACACGCAGAAGTTCACTTTATCTCCTGCTCCTCTCACTAGTATTGCAGTAGATGGTCATCTATGGTTGCTTCAGGTTATGACAGAAGATCAGCCTGTAGTTCCTCATTGACAGACCGCAAATCCTGCTCAGGATGTCAGTGGTAGAGCTGAAAACAAAACACAACACACAGCATCAGCAAAAGCAGAATTACTAACGAGAAACAATTAAAACCACTCACACATTTACTAGACTTCAACATTCACATGCACTGCATTTAAAGGTAAAGTAGGCAATTTCAGAGACGCAATACAGAGCATGCACAATAATGACACTAATAACTAACACACTAATGACAGAAGACTGTCTGCGCAGACAGGGTGCTCTCGGGTATGCAAATACATGCAAGCAGAATATCAAACATGTTATGGTCCTGTGCCTTCCACAGAAGATGTATATTGATCTAAATACATTTATCTCACTTCACTTGATTACGTGACTGCTATCAGGATGTGAAAAGACTTTCAACCAGGATAACAAAAATGTTTCTGGAAAACTCACTCACCCTGTCTTTAATACTAAATGAAATTTTAATTCAAAAATGATTCCAAATCGTGTTACTGAAGGGTTTGACAATTCACTTTCATTTTTCAAGGAAATGATTCATTAATAACAGATTTCCAAAAACTGTAACAAGGACATAGAAACTCTGAACATGAAAGATTTTCTTATCTAAGTAAACTTAAAACTTAAAATTAATAATCACTATACTGACAACTGAAGTTTTTGGTTGGGTAACAATGAATGAAAAAAAAAGACTTTTGCCAGATTACAAGCCACTGTAGACATGATTATCTGGTGATCGCATCACACATGAGGAACAGGAACAAAATGTCCCTAAAGCAAGAGGAATGATTTGAGAATGGACTTCTCACAGCAGATGTCTCAGTTTGGGAACAGTGGAGAGCACATATGCTTCTTATCCCACATATCATGTGTGGTGACCTCTCTCTCACAATGTTCACCACAAGCTCTTCTTCCAACACAATTCCATCACATCATCATTTTACAGTGTTGCCACGGTTATCAAAGAACTTGTATGAGCTTCACTGAAACTTCAGAGCTCTGAGAAACACTGAGGAATTTTCTGCATCCTAATCTCCATCTCCTTGGTGAGGCTGTTTGTAAAGCTCAGTCCTCGCTATGGTTACCACTGGGGTGAATTTGTAAATGTGGACAACAAACTGAGTCACACAGAACATGTTAGAAACACAAACAGCTTCTTCAAACATTCCAGAACATCTTCAGAATTCTCTGGTAAGCAGATTTTCAGATCACTTACAGCATACAGACCAGATGCCAATGAATAATGAATAACTCTGGATGTCTTCTTGTCATGCAGTTAGAAGGAGGTCAAGATCACACAAGATCTGAGTGTTCTTTGTGTAATTTAGGCAAAGCATGTGACACTGTATTGTATTATGTAGATTAAATCAAAAGCTATGGGCAGTACTGTACTGAATGTAATACAGAACTCTCTGATTCTTATCGAGACTGCAAGACAGAACTGTACTGATATTCTCTTTTCTTATTATTTATCTTTCTCACCTCAAACCACTTTATGTAAGTCTATACACAAATAAGAGTTATATGTGTGATACAGTTTCACAATATTCCACCGAGTTACATTGCTAAAACGTTTGCTATTTAAAATCCTGTCAGCAATAATTCACATACATATAGCATACAGAACTGCATTTAGTGGTCATTTGTGTCTTCATTTGCATACTGAAATGTTATTTCAGTCTTCATTATCTCACCATATACTATTAAAACGACCAGTTTTAAGTCTTGCAAGGGAAAGTGAAACAACGGCATCTTATATATAGTTTTGTATTTATGCATTCGGCAGATGCTATCCAAAGCAATTTACAGTCATTTAGAACAAACAAATAAAAAACTCAAAGTCCAATTTCAGGCTGTGCACAGGTCACATCACGAGTTCTATATAAGATGAAGAAATATCTCATGTTGTGTAGAAACTGGATGGAGAGTTGTCATGTGACTTCAAAAGAACAGAGACTGAAGCTGACCATATAAGACCCAAGATTCTTAACTGAATCCTGACAGAATCAACCTTTTGACATTGGTGATATTGATGAAAAGAGTTTAACCTCACTCTGAGGAAAAATGGACATTTAGCTACATTAACGCACCGAAGTGTGAGGAAAAATGCCCGTCTAACAATGTTATGGTCTCTGGAAAAACAGAACTCAGAAATCATTTAGGATACAAACAAGAGAAACAGTAAATGTAGCTAATCCACTGCAAACCACAGTTAACAAACTGGTTTCAGTAACACGGCCCTC
>JAZGTJ010016091.1:0-12924 GCA_036877575.1 Botia almorhae | reverse complement strand
TTCCAATCATTTAGTTTCACTTCACCATGTTTATGAATCCCTCACTGAGAGATTAGCCTGCTAAATGTCACCTGAAGGAAACCCAAATTAGATTAGATAATTAGATAGTTAGATAATTAGATAATTATTTGTTAGTGTTAAAAATGTGATGGTGACTGTGGGGAATCTGAAGTACAGTAGCCAACAGTTTATTGCTTCACTTCACGTGTTAAAAGGAAGGTAAAATTAGTTTTAATCCAAGGCAAAAGGCCTCTGCGTGCTTCCAAGTATGTGCATGGGCTTTGGAGTAGGTTTTTTTGTCGGAAGCGAGAGAGAGTAACAGACAGCTAGCAGGCAACCCCTAAGGTAATCTGAGCCTGAGGATCGAATGTCTGTTAAAGATCACAAGTTCCATTGTCTTGTGGTATAAACTCTACAGCTCGACACACTCCTGTTCTGCTCTTCTCTCCCTTATTCATGCTTTTTAATTATTCTAACATCATCTCTCTCCTCAGGTCACTCATTTTCCAATGCCTAGCCTCATTTGTCGTCGTCCCAGCACCTAAAATGACATGTACTGACAGCAAAATTCTGTCTTTGCAATACATTATTATTGCAAAATGCGAATGGAAACAGTACATGAGTGAAACATGAGTTGAATGAGATTTTGTGTTCCACTACTCTAATCCGAGTGAGCAAGCTGATTGGTGCAGATATTTTGTTTACCTTAACTGGGACTCCCCACTGTTTGTATTGTTCTGTTCGTAGTGTTTCTGACAGGCACACAGTGGTTGATCTTGCTTTAAATTCATTTAGACCTTTTATTTTCATTAGCAGAGTAAAAAGTAGACATAATAACCAACCAAAACACACATAAAGGCAATAAAACCCTCAACTGTACTATTGTAAAAAAAATTACCTGTATGTCCCATGTTGATATTCACTACAACTGCACTTTTACATGTGTGATATTACTTAAATGTTTTCCTGTTCTCTCTCTGTACAGTTACAGACATGGAGGGTGCCATTAAAACGGTTGTCATGCAGTTCCTGTCTACAGCACGGGGAAAAGAGAGTCTGGGTAGCAAGAGCTTCCAAAAATTAATCCAGAGCCAGCTGGGCAACATTTTGAGTGTAAGCAGCCCACAAACATGTCCAAGATTCTACTGTTACTCATGCTTTTAGTTAAAGTCTCATTATCTGTCTACCTACATTGGCTAGGCTAGCCAATGCTAATTGCAATATGGTCAACTGTAAATTATTGAGGATGTCACAGTGGCTCTGTCTCTATCAGGACACAGACAGCTCTTCAGCAGTGAAGGACATGATGAAAGGCCTAGATGACAACCAAGATGGGAAGGTCAGTTTCCAGGAGTACCTGACGCTGATAGGCTATCTGGCTAACTCAGTGAGCGAGCAGAAGGCACAAGGCAATGCAGCCTGCGGGCAGTAGGCCGCATCAACAAAATCCAGAAACATCCATGACATTTGGGTTTAAAAATATTGACACTAATTTGTAATACTGGAGTCTTGAAATTGAGGCTACATTGTTTAGTTGAGTTGTTTAAAAGCAACATACCAAACCACTGCTAGAAAAAATTAAACAATTAAACCAGACGTATAAGGATTTCACACTTCTCTGATATTACATTAAAATTACAATATTGTTTACATACATTCAGATTTTACAGTGTCTCACCTGTGGCCCATGTTCAATTGCCAATTCCAGAAATGATTCCTTTGTGCATATGTTGTTGCTACTTTTTTTTGCTTTATCTAAATTCAGTGTAACAGATATTCATTTGAGTGCTTCTTTGTGTTCAGATATGATTTAATTGTTTATCATGGAACATTAAACACTTAATTAGTGATTGTTTATATAATGCCAAAACAGAATAGCCAAATGCTAAACATGAATGATGAATGCAGTGCTGTGTGCTATGACTGTCCAGTGCTTTTTATTGTACACTCTTGAGAGATTTCACACTAGCGGATGTATACACTAAATGTTTGGTGTAACCTTTCAATAAAAACAAGCCAATAAGAACAAACTCCTAATAGCAGTCATTGACATTCATTTTAATAGTGAACGTTATAATTAATTCTAATGGGTGTAAGTTCAGTGTAGCCACACTCACAGCTCATCTTTGAAACGTTAAACTTCTGACATGTAATACAAGGTACAGCAAACAACACATTGTTCTAGGTACAACCTGTGCCCTATATGAATACATGTGTTTTCATGTGTTTGTTTGTGTTCTTTGAATATTGTCATTGTAGTGTGTGTGTGCGTGTGCGTGTTCGTGCGTGTGTGTGTTTATAGTCCCAAACTTCGTCTAGCAGATGTTTATGGGCACCGTTTGCTTAATGATGAATTAACACCTGTGCAGCAGTATCAGGTGTGACAGGACCGTTTGCAGTCAGATGCTCTGTCTCTGTCACACACACACACACACACACACACACCAGTGAATCAGCATCTCTAAAGACCCTTAGGCTGTTAGTTACCGCATTTGTGCCACATTACCTTGGCTGGCCTGTAACATAATCAGACTTTTGGCACCTGACCCCATTTCATCTTATGGAATATATGAGCCTTCACTAAGTTCCTTTAAGGAGCTCATATGTAAATACATGAGAAATATTTGTTTGTTTTAAAAAAGTATATAAATTCATTATCACAAATAAAAACATTTGTCAATAATATTAGTTGATGTTATACTGCTAGTTAAAAGGTTCATGGTATGAAAAGTCTAAACATAATGTAGAATGTGTTGGCAGTGCTGAATTTTATCCGTCCAAACTATTTAAATAATGATTTTAAGTATTTATGGAGCTTTACCTATTTCTGGTGTAGTGATGTTTGCATCTAAGTCATCAATTACGGCGGATAAATCATTTAGGATGGGGTGCTGAACTATCACGTCTCTAAAACTTTAATGTGACAAGCATCAGTACATATAACTAACCTTAAGGTTCAAACATATCTATTTACTCAAACGCTCTCATTTCAATCTAGTCCTGGGCCTCGGGGCTTGTTTATATACATGAATTTCACAATGCATCATTACATGAGCGTAAAGTCTTTTAATTGATAATATCTGATGCCAATGAAGTCACATGATGGTGTATTTACAAAAAAGTTTCAAAATATGCACTATTGTGCTCTTAATTAATGTGCTTAGAATTGAGAGCACAATAGTGCATATTTTTAAGCTTTGTTTGTAAATACACATATTCAAATAATATGTGACTATACATGTGTATGCATAAACACAAACACAAACAAGCTGATTTAATAAAAACAATGGAAATAAAGAGTGTGTGGCTTGTTTCCAAGTTTCTCAGATTACCATCTAAAGCAATGACCTTTCCCTTTTTGATTTTGATACTGAGCATTAACATCACGTTTCTTGTAATGTTATATAACAATGTTTTGTATATTTTAATTTAAAATTGTAAATGTGGTGGGGGAGGGGTGGAAAATGGACAAGGATGGATAGCAGGAGGAGCAGCGTGATGTATGATGGGAGGAGGGCCAAGCAGGTATATAAGATGCTGCCCATCATCTCTCTTTACCTGCATTCATCTCTCCTAAAGGAACAGAAGAGCAGCAAACATCTAACTGCAAGGTAAGGAAACGATGATGGGTGGATGAATGAATGGATGGATGAAAAGAAGTTAGAATGAAGAGAAGGATAGCAGAGAAAAGCTTGAATGCCAGAGCTGTTTCATTCTTGCATAGACTGAGACTTGCCCAATTTCATAGCATTACCTGTATTTTTTATCTGTATTTAAGATGTTAGGGATAGGCATACAGTTAAATGCTCTTCATTAGGTCATATTCTGTACTAAAAAGATAAAAAGCTATTGGACCATAGAAAAGAATCCATGCTTTGCTAAAGTTCTCCATCTGGTGTTTTGTGTTACTTGTACAGAAATGTCTGTATAAATGGCAAAGGGTTGTTTTTTGCCATCTATGCAAGGACTAGTTCATGTCTATGAGATGTAAGTAAATGCTGGCTAAAATCAAATGTGCTCATCAGTGTATCTATTGAAGCAGGGCACAACTCAAGCCCTGGGCGATGTTTGTTCACATTTATATGCTTGTGAAGTGAATTGTGGGCACTGAAATTTGCTCAGTTTACACTTAGGTCTCTTAGGTCCTGAGTGTTTTCTCCAGTTTAGGATTTCACCCTTATCAGGAGAGTCACATTTCCTCTTTGTAGTTAAGTTAAGCTCCTCACATAGTTTGTGTTGCTAAAGGGGGGGTGACCGCATATTTTACACAGAACACATTACTGCTGTCTTAATTCTTATCTTTTTTAATATTTTTACGTTTGTAAAAATAGAAAATTAAGCCTTATGTCGTTTAATATTTAACATGAGCCAAAAATAGACAAGAAAATCTTCTTTGCATCCCTGAGTCTATTTTTAAAAATTCAAAATACAGTGAACCTTTGCAGTTACAGATCACTCTTGCTCTCCAGAATGTCCGCCCTGAAGTCAGAGAACGCCTCCACTCTGGAGAGCGCCATGCAGCTGATGATCCAGACGTTCCACAAGTACTCTGGGAATGAAGGAGACAAATACACTCTCAGTAAAGCAGAACTCAAAGAGATGCTAACACAAGAACTGGGCAACTACCTTGGGGTAAGGAGAAAGGACTTTACTATTACTATTATTATTATTTTACTGTTTCAGAATACTCTTCACTGGACTCTCCTCTCCTGCCCTCACAGAATGCGCAGGATAAAGACGCAGTAGAGAAAGTTATGGGTGACCTGGATTCAAACAATGATGGTGAGGTGGACTTTACAGAGTTCATTATCCTAGTGGGAGCCCTCACTGTGGCCTGCAACGATTTCTTTCTTGAGTACCATGAAAAAGATGGAAAGCCGGATGGTAAAAAAGAGTAGAGCTTCATTTCTGTGAACAAAAGCCAACATATGAGCAGTGAATTATGATGTGGAATGAGGGGGGAATATGTGTGTGTACGACCCTGCTTACTGATACATCATCATCACATCCATAGAGTGAATCCTTGGGTTCACAAAATGTTCTACCAGGTGCAATGTTTTGTTTTTCACCCCTGAAATAACTGCATTAGAAATGAAAGCATATGGAACGAGATTGTTGAATATGTGAATAATCTTTCCTTTGTTTTTTAAAAAGTTGGAGTTTGTTCATTTTAAAAAATTCTCCATATGACAATAAACTGCAGATTAAAAATAAAAAGAAATAAGAGTTACTGTGATTATTTTCCATAAAACTGAGGTACCTGTCATTTTTGTCATTGACCAGCGGTATTGTAGGTGTACATTATCTAGCTAGTAGGTGTGTAATGATATACCAATGCCATGGTTCAGAGACATGGTTTGGTTTGGTTCGGTCCGGTTCTGTTTGCTATGGGGGAGGGTTCACGGCATTGGAATCAGCAATGCTAAAGAACAGTAGATTTACATTTAACTTCATAATAATAATAATACTTGAAGACAGCAACTTCTAGTACAGAATCTTTCGGAATAAAACTTAAAGACAGTAACAGAATTCCCCTGTCAGAAACTCATATGAGGAGATTGATGAATTTTTCTTATAGGAGCCGTTGTAGAAAGACATTAAAACTATCCCTGTGTTTTTAGGAGGAGCTTCACTCAATTCAATGTTTTTGTAGAGCGTTTTTTCATAAATGTTTGCAGGAAAAAATTGGAAAAAAAATTGGTTTTGAATACAGTTACACCAGCTATAGGCACTCATATAGAATTGTTATTGTTGAGTGCTGACCATTAGAGGGCAGTATTGAAACATCAAGTCGATGGCATTACAGTAAAGGGCAACCTTTTATTTATGTTGTAGATAACAGTTCGAAAGACTGTGTGTTGTTGCTTCATATTTATTGTTGAATAAAAAATTATACATTCTTACATTCTATTTTGTCACCAAGATTGTAGGACCAAGGTCCTTTTCTCGGTAACATTAAAACAAAAGGTTACATTAATATTAAATGTAGATGCACATTTCCTTTCTTGGAGAGCTTTGAAGCATTTCCTTTCTCGGCTTGGAGAGCTTTCATAAAGAAAGAAGCAAGTCCAAGAACTGTCAAACACAAAAAGATGGTATAATAAACTTCTACTTTTTATTTGACAGGATATATGTGACGACAGAACAGCCAAAGAAGATAAGTGAGGGCGGAGACAGTATTTTTGTGTCATTTTAGTGTAATTAAGATGCGCTCGTATTGACCAACACATACGTGTTCAGTATGATGTCACAGTTCTGTATTATTGCAGTACTGAATAGACTGAGTTGGTTGTGGCATTGCATAACAAACTTCTCTCTTCAGTTTTTTTCAAATGAGTTTAGAGGACTTCAGTACTTGGATATAAAATGCTTCCTCTCTCACACAGACAGGATACTTTAATGAATTGAGACATGACTCTGTTTGGTGAATATGTTGAGCAGTGATTATGTCCCATTGCTCATGTCAGTGAGTGAACACAAGGGCACAGTGAGTCATCGGAGAACTCCTGCCATTTGGAGCTCAAACAAAGTAATACGTTCATGGCATGACTCACACCCTTAAACCGCTATATCTTTAAAAGCTAATGGTGAGGAGATGTTAATGCAATAGAGCAGCTGCACTATGCAGTTCTGCGGTTTGTAATAGGGCTTTTTGCTGCTCAGTGCTGGTGAAGGGAATGTGCCAGAAGGTACGAGATTGACAGAGCCACAACATGATGACTGCAGAGATCTCATGAAGTCGTCAACAAAGCACAATTAATGAAAGAGTGAGGTCATTTATAGCTTTCAGGAAAAAATCTTAATCCGCAAGTGAACGCGTCTGTATAATCTGCTTTCTGAAAAATTGTTTTGCTTAATGAACTCGCCGAGGATTTCAAACGATTTTCCACAGGAAAATCTTCATTGCCAAAAGTGGTTCTTAATTTGGTGGGGGTGAGGTGCAATGTGCAAACTGAAAGAAGGAAGTGGAGGTCCAATCAGCAGAGGAAATAGCTGGAGATATTATTGGTTCACTGTGTAATCATGACTCATGAGCTATCAGTGGCGCAATGACTGTGCAGATTCACTGATCTGTACAAATGTGTGACCTACTTTTCATAAATCCAGCACAGAATGGCATAAAAATCAAGTGATCTTCAATGTGACAGACCACATATGTTTTTGATTATAGGAATGGTGTAAATCACTGCTTTTACATTTTCATACACAACTAGCATGTTACGCAATTCATAATAGGCCCTTAAGAGATCACAGAACAAAAGACTAAGTTTGAAACAAATGTGGTTTGTGTGGAAGTACGTTACCCTGAACTAAGAAGGACTTGACTCTGGATTATAGTCCTGATACACTGTGTGCATTGAAAATTACATGTGGCAACACACACAAAGCTGTCACGCATAGGCATGTTGCACTATACAAGAGCGTAGATTATAGCGATGAGCGAGGGTTGATGGGAAAAGAGACAAGAAGCACACAGGAGAAAAAACATAAGAGGCAAGAGAGAATAGAAGGGCACGTAATGGAGAAGGGAAGATTAAATTTATAGAAGGCTTAACATTGTTGCAATACTTCTTAAATTCAATTAGTTTCTCAAATCTGAAAACCTGGACAGATAAACAGTGGGAGAATTTGATCATAACAACTTTTCGTGTTAGTTTGGCCTTTTAGTTTCTCTCTCTTGCCTAGAGGAATTGTAAGACACTTTAAGACTCTGCTGTGTGTGTATTATCTAGTCTGCCTGCCCGCTGTGGGACTGCTGTAATGTCTCCAACAGGCCAAAGAAACTCAGAACCCATCTGATTAAAACAAAACCCATCTGATTATGTCGAAATCTCTCAGTCACTTTGCATATTTACCCTGCTCTACTATTAAAAAAAAGCTCATTCTGTTTCCTGCTTATCAGGGATCTTATTTCCTAATGTTATGTGTTGTATTAATACAATTCACTTATTGTTTATATAATATTAATATAATACTGCATCATAGCGCTGATTTAAAGGACCAGACGTGTTCACACATAAACAATAATGTTGTTGCTGTATTTTCAATACACTATGATGCTATGACTGGCTTCTAGACCATATGAAATAAATAGGCCATATAACAATGACAACCAGATAGAAATATTGGACGTTTATATAATAGCATTCAAATTTAGATTAACTTGAAGGTACAGGTAACAAAGTCACATGTACTGTAACTTCAGAAAGCAGAATGCTTATTGTGGAGCTTGTGGGCGGTGCATGGCTTTCTGTTTGCAGAGAAGTGTGCTGATTGGCTGCAGAGCAAGGTAAACAGGTGTCTCTTCCCTCTCCGATTGGCTGGCGTGGTTTTCACCTAAAAGGAGGGGAAGGTGGACTGGAAGAGAGTTCTGCACTAGCATCCTAAACCAAATCCCCACTTCACGTTTTTGTTGTGATGTTTCAAAAAAGGTTTATATAAACCTAAGTTTAGTCCAGAGTAACAAGTTAACAAGTTACATTTCCCCTCCTCTTGGGCAGACCTTCCTTTTTCCCTACGTCCTCCCGTCACAACTGATGGTGGGTAGCGTCTATTGGTGTGGCGGGCATAGGTGACTAGTCAGCCAGGTGTGTTGGTGATAGTTTTAGCTGTGTAGTTTTGGAACAGAGGTTGAAGGAACATTCCGATTGTGCCGAACACACACACAAACACAAAGATCCAGAGGAACAGACGATCGATTACCATAGCGACGTACTTCCAGTCCTCACTCACCTGTAAGAGAACAGAGAGGGAGTAAACATTTTACAAAGTTAACTCGTTACTGTTTATATTTTTAAATGGCATTAACACATTTTTTGTAAATTGAAAACAACAGCATTCACTTTTTGTTTAAAACAAAAACAGATGCTTTGGAGTTGATTTAAACTAATCAGACTTGCATCTCTCTCATGCACATTTACCATTTATCTGCCAACTCATTTTACATGTAATTATTCAAATTAAACCCAGACCCACATAAAGTAATTTACATTTTTTGTATGATGACATAATAATCCATTAGCATTACATAAAGTGCGCAGTAAGTTGTTTAAAAAATGAATAATAAAATTGAATAAAGCTCAATATCTTTTTCTATCGTTGTTACATTTTCAGTTGAAATGCAATCTGATGAAATCAGATTTTTTTAGTAGTACTGTGGTAATTTTAGTCCATCATCCACACAAATAGCCAAAACCAATAATTAAGCTATTTACAGTAACATTCTTGGAACTAACTTATTTAGCTACGACAAATTTATGCGATTAATTATTTTGTATACTTTAAATTGCTAGCTCTAAATCAAATGAGAGTCCTAAAGAGAAGTGAAACATGAGCAGAGAGGGAAGAGAAGAGATGTTTTAAAGAGGAAATGTCAAAACGGAAGGATGATGTAAGAGGGAGACAGTACACAGATGAGTCAGATGTGAAATTTGGGGAGAGGTAAAAAAACAAGAGTGAGAGGTTGACGTGAGATGGGAAATTGGGAGGGATTGTGTGGGTGTGAGTGAGAAACAGAGAGAGAAAGGACGAGAGAACAGGGTGAGGGAGAAGGTTAATGTGAACAGAGACTTCATTCCGCCACAGTGCTCTGATGAGGTGAGACACAGGGGACTTGAACCGTAACCGCGGCAAAGGCTGCAAGGGAGTTGGCATGGAGATGCCTTGTTACTATGGGGATGAGGCTGTGTGCAGGTCAAGATGATTGACAGAATTACTGAACGCTGTTAATTTTATCGTATGTTGTCTGTATTTTCGCTCTTTAGGGAGAAACCAACTGCAGTTATTAATACTGCCGAGTTATAAAAATATATTGCTGACCGTTCTTGTAAAACACAGTCATGAAACATAAAATCATGACTACAATGCTAAAAACAAAGAAAAATTGTTCTTTTTGCATGAAAAAACATACATACTAGTAAACATGCGATATTTCTGTATACTGTTTGCACAAACATATAGGTGTAGTAAGATTCACTATACTGATCTAATACAGTATGTTGGAATCTACTGTACGTTTCTTTATTTCCACAATTGTTTCTTACAAATTTCAGTAGTATGTGTAAGTCTCTTCACACTTAAAAGTAAAATAAGCTCCGTATGAGCATCCAGTCTAAAATTCAATGAGACTTATTGATGCCACACAAGCAGAACTGATTTTTGTAAACCACTTGTAAATTTGCCATTCTGATATCACATTCAATTCAGATCTACAATGTAAGAAATGATTTCTGAACTGTTTATGCAGAAATGTGTTGTATTAATAGGTCCTTATGGCAGTACGCATACAGCACATAAAACCTGTTCAACTAAACTGTATACAAATAAATCACTTGACTCCTAAAATGGGCATTTCTTAAAAAATCACCACTAGGATCATCCAGCACGACTGCTACTCAAACATGTGACTAATGCTGAGATTCTGACAGTGTTTGACAGAATGGGACTGCAAGCCATTTAAATGCCAACAGTAAGTGTAGTGCTGATGAGTAGCTGCGCTTTGGCTAAAGACCATCTTTCTGAATGCTTTAGGACTGCCTGTCAAAGCCTCCACATTAGAGATTATTAAACCACAAGTGTGGAGCTGCATATTGATTGGAGCATGTCTGTTGGATTGTGTGTAAGCTTTCATTGAGCTCACTATAATTGTGAACTAATGTCAGTGTTTCATTCTAATCTGTAACCTTATGCTTTCCTTCACCTGTAGATGCAGTCTACGTGTTTATCTGGTCATCAAAATAAATAAACAGTGAATAAACTTCCTAAAGGTGACTATAACGCATAATATTATTAATATTTCAATACAAACTTAATACTATCTTTGTAAATGATTAGAGATTTAATTTAACCTAATTTAACATTTAATCATTAAAGCGGCAGGTCTCAGTGACTTTGAGCGAACCATCAGGACGACCAGAAAATTTATTGCCGATCTGTGTGAAAGTTAATTATATTTATGGAAGGATGCCATGGAAGGATTTGTCACTGGAGTGAGGGAAGCAGCTGCTTATATGTCCTTGAAACATGATTGACAGAATTTGATTATCCCAAACATTCATGTGGAACTTCACAGAAAGTAAAACTCATGGAAACTGTCATGGAACGCAAGACGTATACCTAATCTATACTGCAAATGATGAGATGATGTGACAAAACTCTGTATGCGTATCGCATAATAATCAATAAGTGTGACATGCAGACAGCAGTTTCATTGATAATAAGGGGATTGTTCTTGTGCAAATGAGTTGTTTTTATATTATAATCCAGAAAGCCCTTTATTTGTGCCTTTACATACACTTTCAGTTCCATTTAAAGTCTTTTAGTTTGAACGAGAGTAAATGTTTTTATTTGGCATTTCTAGTTTGAGTCATCAACCTGGTTTGGGGGCTTTTAAGCAACATTGCTCATTAAAGTCATTTAAGGTAAGACAACGGCTTCAAGCGCTTTTTAAATGGATAGGTAACCCCCCCCAAAAAATACTGTCATCATTTACTCACTCTCTTGTTGTTCGCTAACACTGGAGGAAGACTTAAAGAATGTTGTCAAAACAGTTTTTTTCATATAATAAGAATGAATTGGGACTGAGGTTGTCAGTCACTAAAATTCTGTCTTATTTTGTCTTGCAGAAAATAAAAGTCATAGACGTTTGGAATAACGAGCGTGAGTATGTTTTTATTTTAGATGAAATTTTTGATTGCTGTCATTAATAAATGCTGTAATTGTTGATGTCAATGTAAAAACACTTCTATGCACATTAAGTGTTTATCAGTGTATATCATTATGAAAGTATATTACTCACACTACGGTCATCATCCTCGCTCTTCATGTGGTTTGCAATGAAGCGGACTCCATCCACAGCCTCCTCGAACCCTGGGCAGGCCTGTGCCAGCAGGGCCTGTGTGAGGACAGTAGGGGGCTGCTGTTTCCCTCGAGGCACAGCAGAGCTCTGCAGTTGATTTGAACCTCCTTCCCTGGCCTCTCTTCCCCCTTCCCTTAACCCGTTTAGTCCGTCTGTCGACCCCCCGCTTCCCCCTCCACCCAGCTCCGCCCCAAATTGTTTTACTGAGGCTCGGTTCACATAACAAGTGCATGCCTCATTGTTTTCTTTACTCCCAGAAGAAGAGCCTCCCAGGCCCAGCCCTGCCATAAGCCCCGCGGCCAGACCCCCTCGCCCCCCTTCCTGCTGTTCGTTGGCACGGCGGCGCTGACGCAGACGTTGCCGCTCGCTGCTGTTGCGTGGTTGCTGCATGAAGAGCAATGTGGGCAGCTTGTTGAGGAACACAAGCTTCACCCACGGAGGCATGGTGTGTGTGGTGGGCGACCGGTGGTGCACGTTTAACACACACACACTCGTCACGATAGAAAAAGTCACCAGCACCATGGTGAACATCAGGTACTTCCCAACCAGAGGTACATCCAGAGACGTGGGTGGCACGATCTTAGAGATCAGAAGCAGGAACACAGTGAGAGCCAGAAGTACGGAGATACAAAGAGTCATCTTCTCCCCACAGTCTGACGGTAGGTAGAACACCAAGATGGCCAGCGAGGTGATGAGTATGCACGGAATGATGAGGTTGATGGTGTAGAAGAGGGGCTTGCGGCGGATGATGAAGTCATAGGTGATGTCTACATAGGTCGGGTCAGAGGGGTTCTCGTTCCGACGGCCGGGAAGAGCGATGATATCCCATTCACCACTAGGTGTGAAATCATCCATGCTGGCCACGTCGGCACGCAGAACTAGGTCTACTTCTGTGCGGTCGTAGGTCCACGAGCGGAAACTTAGCGTGCAGTTCTGCTGGTCGAATGGGAAGTGCTTCACCTCGATTTTACAGGCACTCTTATAGATGGCTGGTGGCAACCAGAAGACACTTCCATCATAGGAGACGACAGCATTGGAGTAGAAGGAGACCTCATACATCCCATCAG
>JAZGTJ010016090.1:0-12925 GCA_036877575.1 Botia almorhae | reverse complement strand
TTGTGATTGGTCTTTTCTTACTTTCATCTGTCGCTGCAGTCACACTCCAAAGATGGTGTTGTGTTATGTGTTGATTCTCACACAAGATGTGCTGAGAGTCATGGTGACTCTGATACAGTATTACCTTAAGCAGTGGTATTACTTAATGGAAATGCTAATCTAGTAGTGTGTGTTTGTTGCAGAACTCCATGAAGGTGATGTTCAAGTGTTTGTGGAAGAACTGTGAAAAAGTCCTCAGCACGTCCTCAGGGATCCAACGGCACATCCGTACCATCCACCTGGGGTAAGAGTCAACACAAAACACAGCAGGGACTGCTGAGCATGTTTGTTCACATATCTACAGCAATTTATAAAGCCTTTCACACAGGAAACATGGACAGATCAATTCTCATTTTAACAAAAAACAGAATGTTAATTTTAATATACAATTTTCACTAATTGTTTTTGGAGTGGAGAAGATCTTGCTCCATCTGAGAGGCCTAGTTTGTCTTTGTCAGTCTGTGAATATGTCAAGACATCTCAGACTCCACTTCCCTTGTTGAGCACCATAACAGGAGCTAGAGAGAAGCACATTCTGATGGCAGTTGTAAGAGTGTTTTTTTAGCCTCTTGTTGCTACCTGACCTTCCTCATGCAAAGTCAAGCCTCTGTTATGATGCTGGCGCTGCTGCCCCCTGGTGGTTGTTTGGTGAAATATCAGTATGAGTTGAGGTCACAGACACCTTTATCTCAAGCATCCTACATGACCACCACAGTTTAAGAACTTTCTAACTATCCTGTTCTGGGGTTTGACTATGGAATCAGAGGCAGACCTCTACCATTTTCTTCAGATAATATGAAAACCTAATGAGATACCATTCAAAAATATAAGGAATTATTACATTAGGCCTGAAACTTCATTTTGGTCTACATAACAAACCCTCGTAAAAGTGTGTGTTTTTTTGTGTGTTTCAGGCGAAATGGAGATTCAGATTACAGCGATGGTGAGGAAGATTTTTATTACTCTGAAATTGAAGTGAACATGGACACTCTGTCAGAGGGGCTGTCCAACCTCACGCCCACATCCCCCACCACGTCAGGACCGCCCCCTGTGTTTCCTGTCTTGGCTTGTGATTCGTCTCGATTTGAGCCCACCCACGTGATCCACACCCCACTCAGCCAATCAGCGCCGTCCGCGCTGTGCCACATCCGCACTGATCACGCTTACCAGGTAACATCTCTAACTTCATGTGGAAGTTTTCCCAGTCACAGACACATTTGTACAGCCATGGTTATGAAATACTAATTCTATCGGAAAACACATAAAAGGTATAACAGAAAACGTATAACACTGGAGTGTTATCCAGTGTTATACAGTTAGTAAAAGTGAAAGTGACCTATTTGTCAGATATGGTAACCCATACCCGAAATGTGACCTTTGCACACTACTGCGCCCGGGGAGCAATCGGGGTTAGGTGCCTTGCTCAAGGGCACTTCAGTTGCTACCCCCCAGTGCTGAAATCAAACCAGCAACCTTCTGATTACAAGCCCGACTCGCTAACCAGTAGGCCACAACTGCCCCCAGATACAACTGCCCCCAGATGTTTGGATAGAGCTGAAGTCTCCATTGAATAGTCGTCAGTGGTGCTGTGTCACTGTGTTGGTGGATGTGTGTGTATTTACTGTGAAAATATCATATTCTTTCTAATCCCTCCACTCTGTGTTACTCTGTTTTTTTTAAATGTACAGCTGCTTTAAAGTAATGTAACATTGTAAAAAGTGCTATATAAATAAAATTTACTTGAATTAAATGGCTGAAATAATTCACTGATTAGAATAATGAGGAAAAACAGCACAAGAATATAAACATCAGAGAAATAGTAACTGTGGACATAAACAGTTGTTGTTTTGCAGTATAAAATGTGTTTCGTGTGATCACCCGTCTCATATACTCAACACTGCTTGACATTTTTAAGTCGCTATACATTGACCTAAGCTTTGAATTAGGACCTGTTATGAAGATGGATTTCTAAAAGTGCAATAAGCAAGTGCAATTGTCATGTTGCGGTGTCTTACTGTACACACTGTATTGTGTTTGTGTCAATCATATTTAAGCACAAAAGCAGTAGTATTCTACAATTTTCTTAGCTGTAGATCAGTCTTTTACTGTGGTTTTCTCAGTCCAGAATATTGTTCCTTTTTTTAAATGTGAACCAACATAGAAGCATTTTTGTACTATAACAAATGTGGAAGTGCAACCAGGTCAGCTGCTGTTCTAGATTAAGCCCTGATTAACACAGAGCATTGAGGGACTCTGGTCCTGTATTTGTTATCTGAGTCTGCCTGCATTGATTACTACATTAAATATTGAACTCAGGTAGATTGTGCCAGTATTTTTCTTTGAAATTAACTGCATAACATGCCCAGTGTACCTGAATTACCTCCTATGTTGCTTTGTAGGAGTTTGTAGAACATCCATCCTTTTTCTGTAGTCTTTAAAACAAGATTTATATAGTTGACCTTTACTCTATCTGGCTTTACGGGGCCTATTTACCCAGGCAACTCCATACACATGTGTCTCTGTAATTGCTGGAATCCATTTTGTTGATGTTTTTATGGGTTAGTACAATGTGCCCCTGACTTCAACTGGGTTTGATTAAGTATTGAGTATCTGTTGCTCTGATTATCTGTTTTAACCATCTCATTTCTAATGCCACTGTGGCCACTGGCTCCCCATGATTTAAGTTTTTGGGGCAGCTCTACTCTGTTAATGGAGAAGTAAATGGACTGTGGTTGTGATTAACAGTATATTCCCATTTGTCTCTCTTTGCATGGCTTTGCTAATCTGGCTTCGTACACACACTGTGTTTTCCAGGCTACAACCCCTGTCAGCATTCCCAGCATGCCCTCTGAACTGCCTCACAGCGAGGACAGGATTAGTGTATCCTGGCAATCGCCCCCTGTTATATTTAAAGGGCTACCGGTGAGATGGCTTATTCGTTTCTTCAGCTAACAGCGTTTGTCACCTCGAACAGACCTCACAGTGCAGTCACCCTGTAAACCTTGTGTGAACCTCATTTATCTCTGCCAGTCTTTTGTCTCTGTGTCTGTTGGGGTCTTTTGCACTTGCATGGTTTCCGGTTTCCTGTCTTAGATGCTTTTGCAAAACAATTAAAAAAATAGCTACTGAAACCTCTGTTACAGGCTGACAATCCATGCACCTATTCAGTACAATCCATGCACCTATTCAATAGAATCCATGCACCTATTCAGTAATTTTAATATGAATGTAGTTGTGAGCACAATTAGGGCTTGTTTGAGCATTTGTAGAACAGTGGTGATGTTTGCTGTTATTAACATCATTATTACCGTTAAGGGTTAGGATTTTAACAAACATTCACCAAATGTCACACTTAGGGTGTGAATTAACATGACATGCCTTTGCAGGGCCCAGGGACTCAAATTCGCACTGCTAGCATTGGTGAGAAGAGACAAACTGTTAACCACACCCCCGTCAGCAAAGTACACACCAGCAGCACCTACACTGTCAAACCCAGTAATGGAACCAGGTAACCCATGTGTTCACATGTTAAGGTCATAAAGCACAGAGAACAACATTTTCGATCACAGCTAGTTTACACTGTTAAATTGATTCTCCCAGGAAACCCCGTGGAGAGGCCAAGAAGTGTCGGAAGGTATATGGCATGGAGAAGAGGGACCTGTGGTGCACAGCGTGTCGTTGGAAGAAGGCATGCCAACGATTCATTGACTAAGCTTTAACTTTTACCCTCCGAAATTGTGCTCTTCTATCGCTGGTGTTCCATGGACTGAGCACTGCTAACTCTCCTTACTCTCAGAATAGACTTTTCTTTGAGAGCTTGAGATAGCGTCCCTCTGAGGGATGTGGCCTTTTAAATGTCACTGTTTACCTCCAAGCCACAAGAGGGTGCTCTTTTTTATCTACAGCTTCTGTAGTGGAACACTGAGATTTTGTTCATAAAAACTGAAAAAAAGGTAAAGGATTTAAAAAGAAAAGGCATATCAGCTTTTCCTGCATTGTTATATTATGGCAAAAATAAGATTTTACATAAGGAATCCAGAAACAAGAGGTTTGCCGTTTGTTATACTGTTGCATTTTGTGTGTTCTACGGAATACAGTAGCTGAGGATTTCCAATAATTTTACATTTTGCAGACTTTATACATGGCACTTTCTAATGTTTAAAAACTCTGTAAGTGAATATTTGTTACTTTGTGTTGTTATGATTAAAACTATTCATCAATATAAACAATTTAACAGCAGTTTTATGTGGACGGTATGTCTAGGTATGTATCCTGTCCAAATGCTTCCCATTAATTTGGAACGTCATTTAAACTCAGATCAATTTAAACTCAAATCAAACGGCAAACTGTTTCTGGATTTAATGTTTTCATTTGCCTATAGGCACTTTTTAATGGCCATGAATATAATTTACTTTTCTATTTTGATTAAGCAGAATACATTTTAGCATCACTGTTTCGTATTAGAAATCACATAAAGGATTTTTGCAAACTTGGTGCATTTGCATACACAACAGCTGCATGTGTAAAACAATTTTAACATGCTTTGCTAAATATTTGTTTTTTTAATACCTCTAAACAATAATGAGCCTTGCAAAGAGAGTTCTGTGTGTACTCAAGCATCAGCAGCAGTGCAAGAATGTAAAATGGCCTCTCTATGTTAATGCTAACAAACATTCTGTTCCTTCCAGATCAACAGCCTCTTTATAAGCTATGAGGTTTATTGCTATCAGCCCACAGTATTAATTTAATGGCAGGACTTTAATTGGCCGTAGTTTTAGAGTGACTTACATGCGTTTACCTTAGAAGTCAAATAAAGATAATCTGCTGTTTAAGGGCGTCATTTGGCCCAATTAGGACGTGGTGTAAGTGTCTGTTTAGCCAGCTAAAACAGTACATGCCAGTCTCCTGTGATCCGTTCCTGTAATACCATTTAACAAGTGCTTTTCCACAAAAATACATACATGACTTCCTGCATATATTCTGAAGTCTTTGGGGTAAATCACCCTACTGCGCTTCCTATGGAATTGCTTCTAATGCAGCATATGGATAAAACAAAAAAAAATGGATCAGCAGCACTATTATTCACAGGATTAAATGAAAATGCTCGCTCTGACAACGTACCCCATACAGATATATGATATATGGAGCACATGTAAAACATATATGTAAAACATAGACACACACATGCATGGATTTCACAAACTCAAAAGTATTTTGTAATAATTATATATGACACATTATATGACACATTTCTGTGAACTTTAATTGTAGTATGGATTGTATATGTGAAAAAACATGTTCCCTGCTTCGTGTTTGCTCATATACCTTATAATATGTCTCAAACAGGTAGTGGAATGAATAAATCTACATATATGTCCACATATATGAACCAATTGTTCATATATGGCCATGTATCAGATTTCTGTATGGGTGTGGACAACAGTGCTAAACTTTAGTTTTCTTTTCATTTCGAGCTGATCATATGATGTGTTGTGATGTGCTGATCCCGTGTACATACAGCTGTGTGGGCACTGTGATGTCTGACCCCATTCAGTATGATCGAAGCCACATCTGAGCTGTTCCTTATGACAATGTTTGCAGTCATCTGAGCCTACAGTAATTGGACATATAAATTATATTTGATATAAATTTTACATTTTCCCACATTATTCTACAAAATTATTAAATTTATATTAATCCACCACAGTTAATCTTTCATATTAAATTAAATGAGAAGTATAGCTCCAAAAGCATGCTCTTAAAAAAACATTTATAACTCATAAGAATCAAATAAACTAGGTAGATACAAAATGCTAAACAACCAAATGTCATTGGCTGGCTTACTTGCCCATCAAAGCATATTGTTCAATCACAGCTCAGATCATCTTGGTGTTCTCTTTCCCATTGGTCAGAAAAAGAGCATGTCCCTCTCATGATCATAACCTTCACTAAGTGCCAATGAGAAGAACAAGAGGGGAAATTTAATTGCACTAACTTGTACTGCACAAAACGTATATATTTTTATGTATCATTTTATAAGCAGAAATTGAAGTTTTTAAAAAGAAAAAGTTTAATGGTTGTATGGTGACCGCCATCGTTTTTACTTCATTTGGTCAGGGATGGGGGGCAGGTCACTGTCCTCCCAACTAATAAGCTTACTTGGCGGTACTTTTTGGTAATGTGCCTGTTTTTGGCTTTGTGGTAGATGTCAGAAGGTTTCTCACTCTTTGACTAAAGGCTTCAGGCTCTGGGTGTCTAGGAAATATCACTGTCTTGATTTGTGATTGCTTGTGTCAGTTTCCCTATTTTAAGAACTGTGTTTCCGGAGGAAAAGTCATGGGATGATTTGAACAAGTCAAGCAGTGACACAAAATTTATGAGCCTGGAATTGCAATGATTCACCAAATCACTTTTTGGCTACTTCGCCAAGATTTTGATATAAAATGAAAACCAATTAAGAGAGGACATCGCCTCTTTGTATTTTTAGAGTCTGTCGTGACAACAACATGTATATATTCAGTGTATATTTCGGGGAAGTGGGATAAATCATCAAAGAATGTAAAATCTACAATACAAAACGCCTGTTATCTGTCATGGCTGTTGCTCTTATCTCCTGCCCCATTTAAATTTCTTTCAGCTCTGTTTTCTTTTATATCAAGTGTTTCAGTTCACATGCTTTAAATCTGCACTTGCATTAATGTTTTCATTTTTCAAGAAATATCTGTGGATAAGTGAGTTTGTGTCTGTCATGGTGTATGTACTTTTGTGAGGCAGGAGGGACTTTACTATGTGGATCATGATGTCATCCTGCCCTACACATTCCGATAGATGATTTTATGTTAGTTCGTTTGAGCCTTTGTGTCTGTTTCGTTACTCTAACTTCACTGACTGCCTGTTGGTTCTTGCCCAGGATATTAAGCTAAACACCCAAGAAATGTGTAAAGTCTCCACATTTGCTTTTTATTTGAACATTTTCAACTATTTCAGTGTTAAGAAAATAAAGGTTGTCACAATAAATCACATTATTCAAGTTTTCACGATCATAAGATACTCAGATATAAAGCTGGATCTTTTTAAAACAACTTATTCTGCCTTTTCTGGTTTCTTTTACTTATCACTTTGGGTCTTGTCATTTTATTAAGCCCATTTTTTTCCTTTTTTCCTCCATTTTTTTCATTGGTTAAGATTTTGATGCATGTCTTGTATCATCTTTGTACTATCTTGCTTTATTTGAACCATATTTGTTTCAGCAGTTGATGGTGTTGTGTCCAGAGTTGAGTGAGTGCCTGATAGGATGGAGGTGGTTCTGGTGTCTACTTAGGTTATGATGAGTGTGATTTCTCTGGCTGTAATGTGGAGAATTAAATAAACATGGAGTTCTGAAAGATATTAGACAGCAATACAAATTTTTTGTATTTGTTTGTGGAGGTGTATTTTTCCCTCTTCCAAGAGACTATTACTGTCCTAAAAATGATTATCAGTAAATGGCCCCAGAATTGTCCGTATTTTACATTATTTTTCAAAAAGAATACATGTAACAAAGTTACAAAATAATGTAAAAAAGTTTACAAGCTGTAGTCGTGGCTGATCATGACTGTTAACAACTACTTTGCAAAGAAGTTTGGTCATGTTGGCTTGTATGGTAATTTATTAGCATGTTTAATGGGCACTTTTGATATACAGGAAGAGACTAGCCCTTAAAATAGATATAAAAGATGTAAAGAAAGTTTTAATTTGAAGTACTTTTGCTCATTATGATCAATATTCAAAACAAAATTTTAGGTTAAAAATGTATTGCATGGGGATGAATATTCCTGATCTTGTTAGTGTCCTGTCCACTGTGGGGCAGAATGGTTCAGAACAGCAGTGGGTTGTCCAGAACTGCTACTCCTGCTGCCACACCCCCGTCAGCATGCTCAGAGCTTTTGGTCCTTAATAGGTGGCCCACACATTCATTAAACACCATGTCTTTGCCTTTCCTGTGTGTACAATGACAACATTAGGGAAAGGTGCAGTGATTTGCTTCAACACAGTAAACTGTACAAGAAATGGCACAAAATAACCTGTGGGTTTGTGAAAAAAGTTGCTATAATGCACAACAGATTTTACAATGACAAGTTAAGGGTAATATGTTTTACTAAAGGAATAGATTACTCAAAAATTAATATTGTCATCTTTTGTCCCCAAATCTGTATGATGTGATAAGTGGAACATGAAAAGGAGAATTTTAATTTCTGAATGAACTATTCCTTTAATTCACACCTAGGAGGAAACTAGAAATTATTTGTAAAATACTGAAGTACACCACTTCAGAAAAATAAATGCTGTGGCATACACACAAATCTCACCTGACATATGCACCAAACACACCCAGCTCACTAAGACAGGAGTTCAATCTCACAGGTTCTCCTGCCCTGAGCAGGTAGTTGTCCAAAGGGATGGGTTGGATCTTGTCCATCAGGATATAAGCCGTTCTTTCACTGGAGTCCTTCAGTTTCTCCAGCACCTCACAGATCTCCTGCCCATAAATGTTGTTACCTGTGGCACAGTGGGAGACCAATGAGAGCAATGTCAACTGTTTGTAATGCATGTGTGCACAGGTATAAAGTGGCTACTTACCACCTCCCTCTCTCTGAGGTTTAAGAACATACTGATCTGGGTTGGCTAAAGCCATTGCTACTGTTTTATCACCCTCTTCTTCCTGTGTAAAGACAGGAAATATTATAAAATCAATTCCAAAGAGTAAAAAAATATTGTGAAGGTATATCAACAGTGGTGCTGAATCCTGCTTCTGAAGTATTACCTTTCTGCAGTTTACTTCCAACACACCAGTCTGTAAAGTTGAAGTGACCCCAAACCTTTTTTGACTGAAACTAGATTTAAACTTAGCTGAAAGGTACATCTCCATCAGCAGAATACATCACCTCAGATTTACAATGTTATTGCTCTACCATGTCCAAGGTATAGAGCCCAGCGAATGTAGCCCGGATCTGAGCAACCGTTTCGGGTTCATCGGGAAAGAAGCGCTCCAGAATCCCTGGTCGAGCCAACTCCTGCTGGACCTTCTTAGTACCTGCAAGGTGTGTGCTGATGTCAGGGCACTTCACAGCCAGAGAGCGTTCCATCATCAGACGTGCATCCCAGCTCTGAAACATATAACACATGCATTCTGCTTAATGTAAACACACTGCTAAACATTACTGGTATGTTAACAATGGAGTTTAGATCCAACCATAATCTAAAACAACTAATCCTGAAGACCTTGATTTAAAAGCAACACACTGTTCAGGTGTGTTTGATTAAGGTTAAGACAATCTGTAAAACAGATTATAACTAATTACACTGTCTGTATGCTGTAAATGCATTGCGAGTTGCTTTGGATGAAACCATTAACCAAATGAATAAATGCAAATGCAAATGCAAATGAGTCTAGGTGTCCTAAGAACAGTGTTTTTGCTCTTACCTGCTGTGAGGTGTAGTTTTGAGGCATGTACCCATTACGGAAGTAAACAATGGCGATCTCTTTTCCATCTCTGCAGATTACATAACAACAAAGTCAGGACATCACACCAGAGAAGCGCTACAACACAAACATGAGTGTGTTACAAAACAAAGAAAATGTTAGAAAAATGTGTAATATTAAATTATAAACACTTGCACAAAAAGCCTCCTGCTTTGATCCAAAGATCCAGTTCTACAAACATCATCAAAGCGTCTTCTGATTACTGGAATGTTTCTGTAAATATAAAGATTACAGACCATCACAATGCAACCAGCATAACCAATTATTTCAATTATTATGGTGTTTGAACAGGTGTAGCCAGTGGTCTCAAACTACAGAAACATTACTGATGAAATATGGCCCTTAAATGTTAGTTCCTTTCCATTTTTAGTTTTAATATAAAGCCTTTAATATTACGCTTTTAGGGCTCACAAAATTTCAAAATCTCTGGTAGCCCTTCAGGCAAGCACTCTTCAGATTGTGGTAGTCCGAAATAAATTTAAGAAGCCCAATTAAAAAACTACATTATTTTTACTGTAGAATATTGTAAAGGAAACAAAACATCATTCAAAAATGTTTACATAACACAAATAACAACAATAGTATAAAATAATCAAATGACTTAGACAAGCTTTATTGTCATTATGCTACATGTGTGGACATATAGTAACACGAGATGTCATGTCTCGCAGGACCACGCTGTTACAAGTTAAACATAAATATAAACATAGAGGTATAAGAAAAATAAGTTAAGTGGACTATACATACAGATTCTGAATCTGAAATATAAACTGAAGTCACATAAGAAAATACCACTCTATGTTGAGGGCATAGCATCTCCTTCATCAGCTTTCTCCATCTGTGCATTGGTCTCCACTACAGAACTGAAATACCTACATAAATCCATGCGCATCTTATTTTTTTTACACACGCACATACATGACTATCAGCGATTTTCTCTCCACTATAGCAACACTGTTGACCACTTACCTTTTCCACAGCTCGTTTTCTATATATCGATGGTCATAAATGTTCCTCTGGAGACCTTCAACCAGGAACATCACTACTGCTCTGTAACAGACAGTATCAGATATGAAGAGTCATCCTCTGACCACTTTGTTTACATCATCACTGATAATAACATCAATAATACACTGATAATTCCTTTCCTAAGGTCATTTAGAAGTACTTAAAGATCATGTAATGAGAGTACTTTTTTATATTAAAATACTTTTATATTAAAATACAAAAATAAGTTTTGTTTGACCACAGACAGCAACGTTAGCATTAGTTTGGGGCATGTTTATTGACCAATGACAGATGGAGAGAATGTTTGAAAACAGTCATTATTTTTCCAATTCCATTTAATAACACTAGTTGTATATAAACTAAATGCTTCCCCTTTAAGTGAGTATATAACATCAACACAGTTTTAACCACACCTATTAGATCCATACAGCTCCCAGGCCTTTGCCAAACCTCTGGCCAAACCTGCAGCTGGATTGTTGTCCAGAATGCGATTTCGTTCCTCTAACAAGTTTGCAACCTTTAGAATGTGCCTAATGGAAATAAGACACAGCCTGAATGATGAATCAGTGCTTAATTTTTATGAGAAATTTCTTCTAGTGGTTCAAAATGGTTCAAAAGTTTGAAGCTTTTGTTCACACACTCACCGATGGACATCTGGGATCCGTGAAGCAAGACCACCAAAACTGGCAGCAATAGTGTTGATTTCAATCTGCTTTAAGGATGTGCTTCCATCTGGACTCTGGTCTAACATGTAGTCTGAACGATTTAGTCCCAGAACTATTGGCTTGGGAAGGATATGAATCGCAAAATAGCATAATAGCAGCATTATTTCAGAACACAAAAACACAAAAAAATTACTTATTCACATAGAAGAATATGAACTTTAAGTAAATGATCATTCCTAGCTAACATGTAACATGACCTTTTATAAAATGTAACTGACAAACAGCAAGTAAACAATTATACCTGGGGTTGACATTCCTGTTGAATTTGTTTGTATATGTTGAAAAGTCTGGCTGTAAAATCATCAACTTTGATGGTGCTGTTGAAGTAAGTATCTCTCATTTAGATAAGAATTATTATTAAAAAAATTAGGAATAAGGCACTTAGTAAAGGCATTCATACCTAGCCAGAGTTTCCTCTAAGAAGCTGGGGTTCTGACTGACCCGGTCCACCAGCCGGTTAAAATGTGTCTGCACTGCTAGTGCTTGCTTGAAGAATGTGCTGGGCACTGGTGTGGGGAACATTGTGAATGGTGCATAACTCACCACCTGTGAACAAATGTACATTTGTATTACATGTACATGTTACACGACCAGAGCACCACCACCAGGCTCTTGTGTTGACTCAATGAGGCAGAACTAACCATCTATAATCCAGAAACAAAACACGGTCGTAGGAGAGACAGAATTCCAGATAACTTTGAAATAACTGTGCCTAGATGTTAGGTAATGTTTTCCCTTTTATTCGTTTTTTTTTAGTTTTGTATTTATAAACTATGGACTATCTAATGGGTTTCTGTAGCTCAACTAGTAGATCATGATGCTAGCAACACCATGGTCCTGGGTTGCGTTCTCAGGAAACATGAACTACTGATAAATGGATAAATGAAAATGACTTGAAAAACAAGTTTCTTATTTACCCAAAACAAGTTTCTAATTTACCTAAAAACAAAACGACTCTCAATGGCCTACTGAATTTGTACAACCTTAAACAATGTACAAACAGAAATTTCTTCTAACTGTATGAAAACTGTAACAGTAATCTTACGTCTGGTGAGTTTGGAGTTTCTTTGGTCCGCATTAACACTCCATGTAAAAGAGCCGTGTCTTTAGCAATCTCCTGGAGATGTCTGATCAGATCTTCATCTTTTAGCACCTCCTCCCATGTGATGGACATTGCAGAAAATCTAGGGTCAGAATATAATTCTTTAAGAATTTCAGGTAATTATCTGGATTTTTCTATTCTTATATAGATGTGTAGAATCCTATTTGATAATTCATTGCTGCGTTTGTATGTTAAAAATTTCCACTTTAATGGTGATCATTATTATCATTCATTATTAGATTACTCCGAGATAACTAATATTTTGAGATTAATGCATCAGTTTACAAACTAAAACCAACCTCGCTCGAACATGTAAAAATCATCTAACCATGTTATATTATTTGCACATACACCACAGCAATACCTAGGGCTGGGTATCGTTCCAAAATTTTCGATACCGATTCCGATACCGATACCCTAAATTTGATACCGGTTCCGAACGATACTTTTTTCGATACTTTTATTTTAAGAAATATATTTTAACAAGATTACATAACACATAATTTCAGAGAAACTTTGTTTTTATTT
>JAZGTJ010016089.1:0-12926 GCA_036877575.1 Botia almorhae | reverse complement strand
TGTTTCTGTTTCAGTTCATGACTGGGTTTCAACCTACGTGTGACATTGATGATCATTAGCACCTGTTTGGTATAATTGGTTGATCATACACCTGACTATAATCGTACAAAATCCCTGACTTTGTGCAAGTGTACCTATAAGAATTGATGCTGGTTTGAAGGCAAAAGGTAGTAACACCAAATATTGATTTGATTTAGATTTTTCTTTTGTTCGCTCACTTTGCATATTGTAAATTGACATAAATAAACAATCATTATTTATATTTCTGAAAGCATTCTTTGTTTACAGCATTTTTTCACACCTGCTTAAAACTTTTGCACAGTAATGTACATATAGCTGCTGTTGGAGCTACATGACTGCAATGAGGGTTCAGAGGCATTGGGATCCATATGCACCATTTTATTAATCATAGTAAAGCAGGCTGGAATCAGTAACAGGCAAACAATAATAAAGGCAGAGCAAGGCAATAACAATATCCAGGCAAAGGTCGGGGCAGGCAGAAACGGGAAAATCATAAACGGGATAGACAATCCAGTAACAAGGCAGGCGACAAAACAGGCAAGAAACGGTAAACAATCCAAGATCAAACACGAGAAAACAATGCAAAAGCAAAAACGCTCAGAAATGAGCAATAGCAAATCAATACTTTGCACAGTTCGCATGGAGAGTTTAGTTTAAATATGTTTGGTTAATTGTCGACAGGTGACCAACGGTGATGATTACTTCCGGGTGAGAGGAATGCTGGGAAATGTAGTTCGTGAAAACTAGAGTTAGTATAAAGGAGGGGGTTTCATCTGCTGATATGGAGGAGGCGGAACTGGAGTTTCCTCTGTGACAGTAACCATGGTTTTGACAGCTCGTCATGTGCTCCTGTTATGGAGGCTCCCGCTCCACCTCCTTCGTGCCACCAGAGGGAACCCTCTCCTGAGTACTAGCACTAATTCGGATTACATTTCCCATGAGCCCCATACCCGGGGCTGACTACTTCCTGTTTGGTGCACCTGCACGCAATCAGCAGCCTATTTAAACCCTGGACTCTGGTGTGCAATGTCTTGTTTTGCCACAGCTAACATTACAGAGTGTTTTCTTGTTGTATTGTCTACCTGGTTTCTATTGGATTGTTTATGGTTTTCGGATTGTTTGCTGCCTGCTTTTTGACTGAGTTTTGGATTATGTTTTTGGATTGTTTGCTGCCTGTTTATAGACTGGCAGCAAATTTGACTCTGATTTGGATTATAATTTTAATTGTTTGCTGCCTGCTCTGACCATTAATGTTTTCACGTTTATGATTTTGCCTTTTCTCCATTGCTCTGTTTGCCGGTGTTGAACCATTGCCTGTTTGACTACTCTCTAATAAATAACGCTGCAGATGGATCCTCACGAGTCTCCATTACAGCTCCATAGTCATTGTGGCATACTACCCTGCCATCTTGTTTTCCTGTTAATTACCTCATTATTAGATTATCCTATTTCCCTGTTCTCCCTTATTATTGTTACCCCACTGAATTGTTGGTTAATATTTGTTAGCTTATATTGCCAAAAAATGTTTAATACTGTTTACATACAATGTTTAATTTTCAATACTCTTGTAAAACACAGTAAGAGCTACATAACACACACAAAGAAACACTGTACAGCCATTATCAAACCACTTCACATAATACAATTGCTGATTGTGATATTAAAATTGACAAACATTACAATTATTAACCTTTTATACCATTTTAGTACGATGCATTATATTTAGTGGAAAACATTTGCAGTCTGTGTTCCTCATATATCTTGCACACACATATGTTCATACATCAGAAATGGGAAGCACATTATAAGATCATATTGATAACTATCAAAATAAAAGTTTTCAAATTCACCGCAAATTGCACCGCAATTTTTTTCCCACAAATGTGCCAGTTTGTTGCATTTTAGCACTTGTTATCCTGTCTTGGTGTGCTTGTGTCTTTTTTGGGCTTTTTAGCCAGTTTTTTGTTTGCAATCTTTTTCTTTTTCTCCCCTTACCCTCTTCTGCCTCCCAAGCTCTCTTCCCTATGCTTACTCCCCTGGCTGCCACTATGATCTCCAGATCCAGTATCCAGCTCCACTGCTCGTGCCCAATAGCTTCTCATGAAACCCTTCTTTGTTCTGTTGTTTCCTTGATGTCTGTTGAGCTGTTTTCTTTTCAGCTGCCTTGTGTTTTCATCCTGTTTGGTTTTTTGGAGATCGTGGATCTATGTGGATCTATTTCTTGCTGCCTGGACTGGATCTGCCCTGTTCTGTCTATTGTTTGCCCTATTTTGAATTCTAATAAACTCACTGTTACGAAGGAGGTCGCTGCTGCACCTCCTGCTGGTCGTTAGCAGGAGCCCTCACCAGAATATTAATACCTTTTGAACTACATTTCCCATGATTCCGTACCTGGTCCTAATTACTTCCTGTTTGGCACCTGAACTCAATTATGTGGACTAAAAAGCCCAGCTCCGCACATTACTCTGTGCAATGTCTTGTTTTGCCATGTGCAGTATTTCAGAGAGTATTCCTGGATTGCCTTATCGTTAACGACTCGATTGGTGTGTTTTTTCTCATGGTATCAAATGGTTTTGAATATCAATATTTTTCAAGGTATCATATTGAAACCAAACCTCACTGGAACGACATGAGGACACTCATCAGCAACAATACTGGGCAATCTTGGTTAATATTTCAGTAATGTTAAAATGAGAGCAGTTACCAACCTCTCAAAATTTTGTATATAGGTCCGGGTGTCTGTCTTTCAGGTGCCTTGCTAAATTAGTGGTGTTAGTACCATTTGTTAGCACTGCTTTGTAACAATGCTTCCATATTGGGTTACTTGTGTCTTTTGCCTCAAAACTAAAATAGTTCCAGACAGCACTTCTGCTGTGTTCTTTTTCAACCAAAGCCGGTCGTAGCCCCGCACTCAAATCTTACTCACTAACACCATTTAACCAGAGCAAATAAGACGAGACAGGCACTGCGGTCACATGTGGTGTGTTAACTCGCGTAGAGAGAAGGGAGAGAGTGAAAGCGCCAAAGTTAGGCTGGAGTATCAATACTTCAGGAAATGAGTATTGGTACCATTTCATATCAGTATCGATATTTATCAAAATATTGATATTTTTGACAAGACTATAAGGCTGTATATTGGCAAGGCTTTTGGTGCATTGATTGGTGCACAGGTAGGACCTGAGTGTACATGCACAGTTTTGCCACAGCACCACCTACTGGTCCAGAGACATGAGAAATGGCTATGTTTACTCATAACTTCTCAGTAGTTTAATCAAAAATCATGAGACTGGTCTCATTTAATTCAGTGCAACATAGTTTTCGATGTCAGCCATTTTGTCAAAAATGCAGTTGTTGGACACATCAGTCAAACACTAATTACTCATCACATTAAGAATTGCTCAGAAGTAAATTCTTTGTTTTGTGAATTCTCTGCAGGATTTCCAGCTGTGGTATTACACAGCAAGGCTGTGCTGCTCTGGCTTCAGCTCTGAAATCAAACCCCTCACACCTGAGAGAACTGAATCTGAGCTGTAATAAACTAGGAGACTCAGGAATAAAGAGGCTCGCTGCTGTACTAGAGGATTTACGCTGTAAACTGGAGAGACTAGAGTGAGTGTTATTGTGGTATCAATACATGTGATCTCCCCGTGTGTTATTATATATAATGTCTTGGATCTTTGAAGACAAACACACACATACAAGCACAAACCCATTTACAAAAGTAAATATAAGTTAATTCAGTTAAATCTTTCAAACTGAGTTATTTACGTCTTTGTGTTTGTCTGAATATTTGTACTATTGGTATGTTTTGTTGTTAAATTGATGAGAAATGCATATGGAGAGCAGACACAGGTCAAAGAGCACTCACCCATTGATCCTTCACAGAGGAGAAAAGCAGTGTCTCCTAACAGCTCTGGGAGTAGCATATATGTAAATGGTTAAAACGTTTAATAATTTTGCCATATTATAATATGTGAGTAGTAATGAGTAGATTCTATAGCTCTATAGAATGTTGATTACATTTTCTGAAAAATCTATGCTTCAAGCTCCTACAGCTTTTGTCCGATTTGCACAAAATTTGGTATGTAGCATCTAGAAACACCTACTGCAAAAAGTTATGGAATTTATGTCGATGCTCCCTACCATTCTCATATAATGTGTCAATGAATTTGACAGCGAGCATGCCAAAATGGATATGAGGCTGTATCTTGGCAAAACTTTGGTGTATTGACAGAAAACCTGGCATATTTCATCAAAGGCATGACCTGAGAGTACATGCACAGTTTCATCACAGCACCACCTATTGGTCCAGAGATAAGAAAAATGCCTTTTTTGCTTGTGACATTTGAAAACTTTGGTCTAAAACAAATTGGGTAGCCTGTTTAGATTGCTTAATTCATGCTGAGTTAAGCAATATCCTATTTTTCTAGGCCGGCCGTTTTAGCCTAGGCCATTATGAATTTTGTGACAAGTGCAGTAGTTTATAAACAATTGTGTATCATTGTGAAACTTGGTAAACTTGGTATGATTTGCTGTTCTTATACTTATCATTACTGATATCCACAAATATTTCCCCTTGTGTTCTTAATGGGCTTGATCTTGTATTTGCTGCTTAAATGTATTAGAATCATGATAAACATGATAGCATCACACTAAAATCTGCTAGCGTAATGCTATTTGATACTATTTTTTTTACTATAGGCTTTCTTAATTACAAGATAAAGTTTGTTCACAAATTCACTCTTTGCTCACTTTTTCACTCCTGTAGTTATTCGTCACATTAAGTCTTTATTAATTGGTCTGAAGTAAATTCTTTGTGTGTATGTGTATGTGTATATATATATATATATATATATTTTTTTTTTTGTTTGTTTGTTTGTTTGTTTGTTTGTTTATTTATTTATATATGCAGGATTTCTAGCTGTGGTATTACAGAGGAAGGCTGTTCTGCTCTGGCTTTAGCTCTAAGATCAAACCCTTCACATCTGAGAGAACTGAATCTGAGTCGTAATAAACCAGGAGACTCAGGAGTGAAGCTTCTCTCTGCTGTACTGGAGGATTCACACTGTAAACTCAAGAAATTACAGTGAGTTGTTTGAGAGAATTTGTACAGAGATAATGTTTGTACTGTTGGTATGTTTTGTTGTTAAATTAATGAGAAATGCATATGGACAGCAGGCACAGGACAAAGATCATTCAGGCTCTGATCCTTCACAAAAAAGAAAAACATTGACTCCTAATAGCTCACAGGTTAATGCAGGAAAGCATTTAAACATGAGTGACTAGAGTGAGTGAGATCAGGTACAGATTTCCCTCTCTTCCATAGGTGGATCCTGAATAGGAGATAATGAGAGACATAAGCCCTTAACATCTTCAGTATCTTAAATGACAATTTCAGGCACATGACCAGTTAAAGCTTTTATTACTATTTTTCTTCTTCTTTTCTGCTAAGCACAATAAAAATTACTTCCAGGATTTGTAGAATTGCAATTTCAGTGATTAGCCCCTTTCACACAGTAATCCTGGTAAATTACCAGTAAATTAATTTTTTTGAAATTTTAGCATTCACACATTTGAACATTCGAAAATACTTTGATGAAAACTCTGTGATGATATATGATTTTATCAATACTTTGATGAAAACTTTGATGAAACATTCGAAAACTCAGTGATGTCATTAACGGGGAGTGAGCTTTAAATGGCTGGTGTTGCGTTTGAAAATGTTGCAGGCTATGACTTTGTATCTAAACATATGTGGTCCACATTTTTGTTTGTTTGTGATAAACTGTTGCAAGCATCTAAATGCAAAGATGCTTATCTGCGGCTTAAAAAAGTCATGTTTACATATATGGAAACACAATTGTCTGTGTGAAGGATGTGGGCAATTCACGGAATACATAAAAAAAGTGTTTTAACAACTTTGATGAAGAAATAAAACATGCTGTGTGTGTCAAAATATTATGATTGGCCTAAAGCAGACTTCTTATGTTAGCACGTTCTGTGTTCATACCAGGAATCCTATTCTGTGTTCCCACCTAGTATCATACCATATCATATACTAGTATCATATATCATTTATCAATAGTTTTAAAAAGGTCCTGTTCACACATTATGTTAACGGTAATTTACTGTTAATTTACCAGTAATACGTGTATGCGTGAAAGTGGCTTGTAAGTGAATAGGTTTAACATAGTTTAGGGACAAAATTTAAGGATTTATTACTAATCACTAATAAAATAATCACTAATAAAATGTATATCGAGGTAATATTTAGTGATTTAAACATAAGAAGGTTTCAGTCACTGAATTACAAAATTAGTGTTATATTCCACATATTAATAATAATCATTAACACTTAACTATTACTTAATGGTTTTGCAAGTTTTGTTTTTTTTCAGGCTGGAGTTTTGCAGTATTGAAGAGGAAGGCTGTGCTGCTCTGGCTTCTGCTCTGAGATCAAACCCTTCACACCTGAGAGAACTGAATCTGAACTGTAATAATCCAGGAGTCTCAGGAGTGAAGCTGCTCTCTGCTGTACTGAAGGATTCACACTGTAAACTGGAGAAACTATTGTGTGTGGTACAATATTAGTATTGAATAGTCTATGTGATAAAGAGAAACACTAATACTTGTATAGTTTTTCTGTAGCTCAGTGGTTAGAGCATGGCGTTGCCAATGGTTTGATCCCAGGGATCTTTATGCCTTTAAAGACATTGAAATCATTACAGCAGTCAATGTCAGTCATATGGGCAATTCTCATTGAGAATTTCTCAATTAAATTCTTATTGAGAATTTTGTTTCTCAATGAGAAACAAAATATGAGTATACATGATGCACACTTGAGATTCAGCAACAAATCTGTCACACGCACCGAGTCACGTGAGATCACGAGGTCCCGGAAGTAATCTCCGCGGGTATATAAACAGGAAGTAAGGTTCACTCAGCACCGGACATTAAGTTCATGGAACTTATCTTTGCTGGTCGCTCTCATCTTCACCACCTAAACTCATGTGAGTACCGCTTAGCGGACGTTTATATACCTGTTCAGTGTGTGTATGAGAACGCGGGTTTCCGGGTGGAAATCTCTACTCCTTTGCCGGAGCGTTCTCAGATTAACTGCGTGGCTAACCTGCTCACTCGCGCATATCCGCGTTTGAGTTCTCTGTCACGCTACGTTTGGCATTGGCACGAGTGACCAAAGGTTTCGCTATAGCATCCCGACCATGTACATTGACCCTGTGGAGCTCCCTACGGACAGTTTTGGTGGAAACAGAAGAGTTGAGGTGCACATTTAATTCTGCAGTGAGTTGGGCAGCTGTGGTTTTATGTTTTTTGGATACAATCCGGGTTAGCACCCGGACATCCCTTTAAGAAAGCTTCCTCTTGCGCCCACAGTTACTCCTGTTGAATATTTGTACTATTGGTATGTTTTGTTGTTAAATTGATGAGAAATGCATATGGAGAGCAGACACAGGTCAAAGAGCACTCACCTATTGATCCTTCACAGAGGAGAAAAGCAGTGTCTCCTAACAGCTCTGGGAGTAGCTGTCAAAACTAAAATGACATATATGTAAACGGTTAAAACTTTTAATAATTTTGCCATATTATAATATATGAGTAGTAATGATTAGATTAAAGCTTTGAATGTTTGAATCTTGAAATTATCATTCTGTTGTAATTTAATGATTTATTAGATGGTCTTTGATTTGTACACATTCAATTACAGACTCATATACATTTATGCATTTGGCAGATGCTTTTATCCAAAGCAACTTACATTGTATTATACTATACATTGTCTCTAAGTATGTGCAATCCCTGGGATCTAACCCATGACTTTGGTGTTGTTAACACCATGCTCTAACCACTGAGCTACAGGAAAGCTAAAATCTCAAATCATTAAACTGTGTGAGAGTAAATAATGCTCACAGATACACAACAGAGGGTTTATCTTTCTTTCTCGGGTGACACACACACCCATCCTTAAGTTACACAGATTTCAGAGATCATTCATGTTCTTTACTCTGCAGGCTGTGGAACTGCAGTATTGGAGAGGAAGGCTGTGCTGCTCTGGCTTCTGCTCTGAGATCAAACCCAGCACACCTGAGAGAACTGGATCTGAACTGTAATAAACCAGGAGACTTAGGAGTGAAGCTGCTCTCTGCTGTACTAGGGGATTCACACTGTAAACTAGAGAAATTATGGTGTGTGTGTTATATTATTATTATTCATTTTTTACATGTAATGAGAAGCATTAATATCTTTTAGGATTAATAAAGAAATTTGTTTAATTATTGTTATTAAAGACTTAACGCATTACAGCAGCCATTGTCAATCAATGAGATACATATGAGAAGACATGATTCACACTTAAGTCATCAAATCTGAATGTGATCTTAGTCCAAAAAACATGTGTGTGTGTTCAGTAAAGAGAAATAGAAAAAAATTAAATCTTAAATTAAAATCTTAGGATGGTATTTAATGTGTGATTTTGTTTTTTAGATGATCTTTTAAGTTATTGTACGTTTTGTGATAGACATAAGTAACTAGAACGGGGGTGTATATAGAAACACGAGTAACAATATTTATCGAGAATGTAATATGCAAAATGACAATGCAAATTAACATTAATACCATATTTGCAATGTTTGGCACAAAATGAAAATTCAAATTTAGTTCTTACACTAGTTTGTAACTTTGTAACTTAAACATATTTAATGCCTTTTTCAAATGAATATTGTTACCTGTACACTTCCATAGGTATAAGGTGAAGTGCATGGAGTAGAACACTGGGTCATAGGTGGGCATAGACGGTGATGTTCTTGTTCCTCACTGAAAACAATAGGACACATAGCACACAGTTGTGCTTTTTCACAATTTTTTTGCAGGCTTTCCAGCTGTGATATAACAGAAGAAGGCTGTGCTGCTCTGGCTTCAGCTCTAAACTCAAACCCCTCATACCTGAGAGAACTGAATCTAAACTTTAATAATCCTGGAGACTCAGGAGTGAAGTTGCTTTCTGCTCTACAGAGGGATCTAAAATGTAAACTGGATAAATTATAGTAAGTTATTTACTCAGTACTTTCGTATATTTTCGGTGTAGTGAACTACTGAGTTTTATTTTAAAACAGCTCTATAAACTGTGTCTGTCTGTCTTTTTTTACAGTATTTGACTTAAAACTGTTACAAACTCATGTTGGAAACTCCAAGAGGTTCAGCTAGTAAATCAGAACTGCTGAGTATCCTGAACAACATGGTCAACTGATTACTCCTGTACATTTATAAGTGAGGGATTTCTGTTATGAATATTCACACAGATGGAAACTTACTTGAATGAGTATCTACTATATTTGCATTCAGAAATAGATAGAAATTTTCTTGATAATTGTACCTTTGAAACCCATTACAAAAATAACAACATTGTTACTTGGAATCAGAAGAATAGACATTAGTTGTGAATCACTGTAAAGAACTAAACTATTTGCTTTAAATGTCATAGAATATGATAAATAAGATACATTTATTAAAAGAAAACCTGTAAATAATGTCTAATCACTCAAATTTTACAGCATAGAAATAATGAACATAGAACAAGACTGATGAACAGTCCAAGACTCTAAGCAGACCAATCTCAGTTTTTTTTTTTTTGTTAACTATTTTGCAAGAATCTTAATCTAATTTATCATTATTTTTAAAGCAAAAATTGTCATAGTTTTCAGTGGTTCAATGAGGTTCACTGATCTTGGTCTTACAGATCTTTATCTCAGGGATAGGACTGAGCAAACTCATTGACTTACTTAAATGTGTCAATTGACACACTTAAATGTGTCAATTACTGCACTTCACTCTTTCACTGACTGCCTCCCATGAGGCACATCTCAAACAAGCTACTGATTTGCAATGAGAGTCGTGACTCGCAGAGTTATGTTTGAGGTCCTTCTAGAGCCATATGTCAGAAGTAATTTCTAAGATCTCACTTCTCTCCTCTCATGGGTTTGCTTAAATTTTCTTTTTGCACTTAAAGTTGAACTCTGTATATGTTGTTGCTGTACTTTTTCCTTTAAGAATGTTTTGCAGCTTTGAAAAATATAAACATTTACTTTGAAATCAGAATTAAGTTTACTTTCATTAAAAATGTAAAATAATTATGAAAATGATAATGTTTAACAATGTTCAATTATATGGTGATCTTTTAAATACAATGCCATTGTAGTAACTGTAGTAATTTCTGGGCATCTAAAACACATTATAAAATAAAGATTTAAAGATTACATGAGTTTCTTCTTTGTTTGTGTAATGTTTTCTGTGCCACCCCAGACTAATTGCTGGCCTCTGCCTGGCCACCCCATGAAATTTCCTGGCCTGCTCAGAGACTTATTATCCTGAGATTTGTGATTTATGAGGTATTTCTAACATCCATTGAACAACATAATAAACAAAAGTGAAAAATATCAAAACCTGATTCAAATCAAGATCAGACTTAAAAATAAAATTATTTCATAAGACATAAAATAAATGATTTCTTCAAGATATTCTCAGTGGTTCTGGTAAATCTGTCATGTTATCATGAAGATAATCATCGGGTTTAACCTGACCAATGTCATGTTACCTGCATACTTCAACAAACAGAAGAAAGTATTGAATCTGTAGTTTATTAGTGTGGATAGAAAATAGAGCAGGGGCCAGTTGCGTAAACATAGCTGATTGTGTCTTGAGAACTAGTCTGGTCAACTAGCAATTAGTTAGGGCTATTTTAGATTAAAATTAGTAGGTCTAATCTAAGCAGTTTATGCAACTGGCCACAGGTGATAAACACAGAGACACACCTGTATTTACAATAATGTCCTCTGGCATTGAACCTTAATTTCTATTACTGCTCAAAATCAGAAGCCACTGTAGAAAAACAACAGTGGTCATGATATTATAAACTGAACAAAAATCCAAAAACAAGTTCAATCTTTGGGTTATCATAAGAAGCTGAGGGACAGTATTTTGTATTTAAGGTACCTTATAAGTAAACTGGTTTTAGGCAGGCTTCCGACACATCATAACATCATGTTTAATCATATAAAACAAATTCAGTTTGAAATTAAATAAATTAGTAAGTGGATGTTTAGAAATGCATTTACTTTCAATCTGAAAGAACAGCTGTCATTTAATTTTGTTTCACCAACCACTGATCCACATGCAAAGAATTGGATTGAAAAGATTCTTTTGTTAATATTTCTTTATTACCTACAGATATAATTATACAAAATACAAACAGTAGTCAAAACAGAGAACATAAATTGTTTATTTTTCAAAACAATACGAACTGATTGATAACTAAATATCAATCTTCATGTTTATGGCAGAAGATACAATACTGTGCAATTGAAGACTGGCCAAGCAGTGTGCGTCATTCCCGGTACCACCTATTCTATTACAGCCTATATTAATACCTGCTAAACACTACAATATACATGCTGTTGCTGCTTAATACAACACTTGCTAACCTGTTTTCCAGTAACCCTGGAAAATTGGGCATATAATTATCCTTAAGTCAGTCTTATCTCTGTCTCTACCACTGTCCTGTTTCCTCTTTTCTTCATCTTGCTTGATTTCCATTTCTGGATGCCAGAAGGATAAGTCCTCTTCATGTTTAAATTAGCTAATGCATTTTATACACAACCACAAGTTCCAAAAGTCTAGTTTGAAAACAGTGACCAGCGCATCACAGGGAAAAGGAAGCACAACCAGCATAACATGAGAGGGGGCCCCCTAAGGGGGTGCAGATATGTTGATCCGTGTTATATTAATAACAACATTTTTAAATGCTTAAATGGTCAGCCGTTGGGGGTGCCCTCAAAATGCGGGGGCCCAGGCACTTGCCTGCCCTATTGCTACGCCTCTGCCCCTATATCTTGCCTGCACAGACAGCTTTTCATTCGGTGTATGTCCATGTAAAACAAATCAAATATTTACATTTAGCTAACGCTTTTATCCAAAGCGACTTACAAATGAGGACAAGGAAGCAATTTTAACAACAATAAGAGCAACAATGAATAAGTGCTATAGACAGGTCTCAGGTATTCCAGCACAGTATAACGTGGCAAATCTTTTTTTTTTTAATTAAATTAAAAAAGTAAAGGTAGTGGCGGTGTGTTAGTTGATATATCTGCAAGATGTTCTGTTCATCAGGACAGGAGAAAAAGTTGTGTTCCTAAATTTACACACATCTTGAACAATCTGTGAAATGTTTAACCTAAAAAAAGAGGAGTTTTGAACATAGCATTTTGTTTTTATTTAATACTGCCCCGAACAAGCTATTTCATATAACAAAAAAGAAAAATTAACTTTACACAAATTAGCCTGTTCAGGGTGATGTAAACATTTGATTAGGGTCATCCATGTAAATTGTCATCATTTTGTCTTCTGTGTGACGATGTGCTGGCCAAGTATGATGACACATACTTGGAATTTGTCCTTTGCGTTTGACCCATCCAGTGCACAAAAATTTGGAGTAGTAAGTTGGAACACTCCAAAACCGTGAACACACACTTGGAGCAATGAGCAGCACGGCGGCACCCGAAGAGCAATTAGGGGTTTGGTGCCTTGCTCAAGGTCTCCTTCAGCAAGTGTATGCAGTTCATGTACTGGTAGTAATATAAATATGTACAGTGATGGCCAAAATTATTAGAACCATAGTGTTTTTACCAGCTAAAAAATGGTGTCAGTAGGAAATATCAGTTTACATTTCCAAACATTAATTTTGCCATTGATTGCAATAATCCAGTGATCCATCCATTTTTGTTTTGTCTGACATCATCCAGTCTGTCAGGAATGACATGAAGAAACAGAACAAACTGAGACAGACTAAATCCAGAAGAACTGTGACAATGTCGCCAAGATGCTTCAAGAAACCT
>JAZGTJ010016088.1:0-12928 GCA_036877575.1 Botia almorhae | reverse complement strand
GAAAGAGATCTGAGATCACTGTGAGAGTTTAAAGTCACAGTAAATGACTGAAAGAAGAGAAATGTGTGTTTATAGAAAACAAACTGTCATAACAGTTTAACAGTCACGTCTTCAGGAATAAAGGAGTAAATACGTGCTGCTAAATGCTTTAACTAAATGCTTTATCTCCTCTGCTGTCAGTCATACAATCAGACATTACGTGGCGTGTCTAAGCAACTGATTCTGTTTTGTGTCTAAACTGTTGTCTGAAGCGTTCGCGTTTAAGGCTGTTTTGACAGATCAAGTTTTAATTCTGATAAGATTTTAATGGTGATGTTATTGTTATACAGGGGTGTTAAAGTCTGAAACTTCGCACGTGTGATTTCTGCCAATACAGTCTGGAGAAACATTCATTTGCAGCGTGTTTGTCTACAGTCAATGCAGATGAGTGGACACGCAGTGGAGGGCATGTAAATATTTTCCATCATGTTGCGCAACTTTAACATTTGATGTTATTGTATGTGTTGCGCTGCTTCTGCTCTCGGTCTGCAGCGGACTGTTGTTTTCTCTCTTGGACCAGAAACAGCAGATGACGTAGTTGGGTGCGGTGACTTTAGCTCAGACACACTTATGGAGGCTGGGGTCTGTCTTCTGTCCTCTTACAAAATACACTTGTTTTTCACACACACTGACTTGGTTTCAACTTTGGCTCTTTTTCTTCGGTGATGTGACCAGCAATATAAAATAGTTTCAGTGAATAGAGTGTTGGGTTATTTGTTATTTGTTTGTCTTTCGCGGAGGTGTGTGTTGTGAATACAGATTTATGGCCGGGGAGCTGCCATCATGGACACGACTGTGTTTGATGGCATTACACGCCGTCCCGCTGGAGAGCGTCAGTTCAGCGGATGGGGAGTGACTCACAGACGGGTGGGTGTGGGCGCTATTAAAACAAGGCTGAAGTCAGGCGGGCGCGTTCACACGCGCTGCTCTTGCTGTACTGGAAACCAGTTGTGGTTTTTACTTCCTTGAGATCGCTGTGGGATTTCTATATGTATTTATAGCTCAATGGATGTCGTTATGGTGCGAGCACTCTGTTGGGTTACTCTAGTGACCACCGCGGTTATTAATGGAATAAACGCGGATACATGTAAGACTGTTTTTGGATCACTTATGTCATGTCTTTGTGTGCCTGTAAGTAATAATGTGGAGCATTATGTACTCGCTGTGTGTAAGCTCTGTTAGCTTTCTCTTATATGAGTCCAGTTGAACATATAGGTAATGTTTTGAAGAGCTGTTCTGTCTCTCCTGTGCTCTAACTGGGAACATGGAGATTGTTCATGAAGATGAAGCGTCTCACTGGGAAATGACCCGTTATCTTCCCACCGGTTCCGCATTCCAGAGCTCGCTGCACGGGTGACATCGTGCCCTGCCGGGTACATGACAGCCTTCAGTTCCAGACGAGCCGTCACGCTTGTGTCCAGCCATCAGGAAACGTTCTCAGAACGTTGGCTAACGTTATCGAAACGGTCCTGCAGTAACGTTAGTAGAACGTTTTAAAACGTTATATCATTAAAGTTTGAATAACGTTCGTACATCGTTATATATATATCGTTAATACAACGTTTAAAAAGTGGACGGTTTGAACGTTCCTAGAAGATTCAAAATAAGATGTTTACCGTTTTTGTTAGTTCACGGAAACGTTAGGAAAACGTTCTTACACACTAAGCTTGTTAGCTGGTAAACATCATGTCGTGTCGTGTGTCTCTGTTGCTCAAGACTGCAGCTGCCGCGAAGTGAACTGTGATTTCAGTGACATCATCGTTTCCAGGGTAACTCCTGTTTGGAAAATAATCTGAGTAACATAGACGCTCAGCCATAAGACGTCCCCATAAATCTGACTGTGCACACACGAGACAGTGTTACTCATTATGTAATATACAGTTAACACTGTACTACTGTAAAAGTTTATGTGTTTAATTTGTAGGATCTAAAGATATACAAATCACACTGCAGTACACTGTACTTTAAATACAGCAAGTACAGTTGGTCAAAACACTTTAATTTATACATCCTGAAAATGGTAAACATCTCCTTCTAGAGTCAGTGTCAGACTGCGGTCAGCATCAGCACACAAACCTCTGGCCAGTCATGTACATGTGATCCAAACATGAAGACACGCTGTGCATTTACTGTAACATTGCATAGATTACCCCAGCTAGCAATTTTAGGTGGTAAGAACGTTTCCCTAACATTTCCATTAAAACGTTAGCAATTTTAAAAAGTTCCCAGAACATTTAAAACATCATTTTGTTTTAGTCGTTGTATTTAGATAATTGCTTGGTTATAAAGTTATTGGAACATTTTTAAAATTCTGTAACACTTTAAATTCCACTAACAATTTAAGAATAATGTTTTTGATATATAACATTATAAAATGTTGCACTAATGCTACTGCAAAAGCGTTTTTGTGAGAACTTTAGGAAAACGTTAGCCAGACGTTTTGAGAATGTTCCCTGTTAGGCTGTGAATCAGCCCGTGTTCTTGAAGTCGCACGTTCCTGCAGGTGGATGTTTATTGTACTGTAGACCAGTGTGACGCACATCTTTAGCATCTGTACTGTAACCTTTCCAATCTATACCGTCCCTTATCACAGGCATATGTAAAGAAGAACTTACATCTCTCACTGATGTCTAAACTCTTACTAAACTACTAGATTTCACTAGAGTCAGTTTTCCATGTGCTCAGTGCTCACAGTGGGACACTGTGTCTGCTGTCAGGGCATCACGATCAGATCAAGCTGTCAGTGCAGCTGTGCTTACACATTCACAGCGTGAGTAACAGAGTTTCCCCGCGAGCACACCAGCACATCACTTAGACAGAATTTCTCATTTCATATGAAATAGAGGTGCAGCAGAGAAGGCTCTGCTGGATCTTTCTGTTTAGGTGCAAGACATTACATTTTAACCATAGACAACCCACCCAAACCTCCTTGTCTCCAGGGTATCAGCAAATGTGTGCAGATTGTTTCTGTTAGTTTCACCTGTAATGCGGTACAGATTTGACACTTTTTTTGTGTACGCTCTTTGTTCAATTTTATTAGCTCCAGCCCGGTGTTTGAAATCAGAGTTTTGGAGCAGAGATCTTGGACATTGTGTGCCTTGTTCTGTATGCAAGCAGTACCCAAAGACCCCTTCTTGTGACACATGTGAGTATATTCAGTCAAATTTAAAGCTGCAATCCGTAATTTTTTTTCAGTAAAATTTAACGCTGCAATCCGTAACTTTGTGGCTAAAAATAACCAAAAGTTATTGAGCAAGTAACAGATCAGAGTTTAACACAACTTACCCTGATTCACAACAGTAAGTTTATAATAGTGATTTATAATTTGAGCTGTTGGGTCTGATTTCCTGGGAAATGTCAGATTGACTTCAACAAAGTTTTGTTTGACTTAACCTGCAAAAGAGGCAAAAGTGATGGGTTGTATATTTTATAAATTAGGAATCATTGTGAACAATTTGTAAAGTTACTAATATATCATGTCATGTTAAGCTAAATTTTACTAGCTTAGTATGCATCAAAAAGAAACACTAGTTTGTGATCATGCGAATGTATTAGAAGTAGATGAGTTTCCAGTACAGAGAGACAGTGTTCAGATTCCTGCTGGAGGTCATCCAGTAACATCGACCTGTATTTTTAAGGCCCACCCATCAAGCATTCAGATTCCTGGAGAGTGGCAGCGATTACCAGTTTGTCTGTGCTGGCAGTTGTGATTGTTTGTGGGGGTTTGCTCATAGGCATGCTGGTACATCAGAGCAGGTCCAGGAGGACTCTGCGTGGTAAGAACAGTCTGATACACATATTACAACATGTTTAATATATTAAACCTGCATATTAATCCCTGTTGTGACCTTTGTGTGGAAGAGTCAACCGAAAAATAAACCAAAACATTTTATATTCACAATTTAGAGCCGATAGAGGAGACTACAGGGCCCCTGTATCCAGCCTAACTTATTTCAAAGGTAGAAGTTTTAACACACCAATAATGAACCGTGCTGTGCTTGCCTTAAAATGTATTGTTAAAGTATGCAATGTGCTTCATTTGATCTGTTTAGTTGACACACGGTTCTTAATGTTTGGCAGAAGCGGACAGCACATGAAAATGGACAGTTACTCCAGTGAACTGACATCTCACTCAATGAAACATTGGCTGGTATCTCAACATACAACACTCACAGGGTGTCTATGAGTAGCATTTAATTTTCTGAGTTATTTCATTGTAGGCGATATGTAATGCACTCTGAAGACTCACATGTTCATGTGTTGCCATCAGCACCAAATCTGCAGTGAGACCTCGTCACTCACTGTGTCAGTGCTATAAAAACTTTTGGTGCTGCGTGTCGTTCTTTACTGAACGCATATTTTTCTATTTCTTTGTTGGAATCCTAACACTTCACACACCTGCAGTACTGTTCAGGTGTTTTTTGAAGCCTTTCAGACATGCAAACATGTACGTTTACAATCATGTGCATTGCAGACGATTGTGCACTTACAAACATCCGACTGTTAGTTAGATTTGAGAACATACCAGACACAAATAACCTTAACCTGTATAACTGCATATAGTAGAAGTTAACTCTTTTACACAATTATGCCTCCTAAACAGATGTAGTATGGCACATTTGAATGTATTTGTATCCATCTTTTGTACAGTGTAATTATATCTTTTATAGTGTTAAAATACTGTGTATAGATGTAGTAATTCAGACAACAACGTTCTGACATTGACTGGCTCAACCAGCAGAGACACCTGACGCATTTCTCCACCACCGAAGAAGACATTTCTTCTTGACACTCAGAATTCATTCTTTCTCATTTCTGCTTTGTTGCATTATTTGACTGGTAATTAAATCAGAAAAAGCCCAAGAAAGCATTTATACATGATAGTAATTGCTCCACCTTTAATTAAAAATCACTATTTAAATGACTGCATTAATGAGAATCTTATGAACATGCTTGTCGTAAGAAAAAGGAAAAAAAAATTAATGCTAATAGACTTAATCTTCATGTTTTGTGTGAGTGTAAAAATGGACCTGAACATGTTTGGTCAGTTTCAGTAAGCACAGCTTTTAACTTGCAGGATAATAAACATGTCCCTCAGAAACTGAGAATCCCTGCCAGATATTTGTCAGAAATGTAGGAATCAAGAAAAGTCTGTCTAGTTAAGAATCTGAATGAACGTGAATCTGTGAAACATGTACAACATTGTTACAGTCTTGAGTTCATTATACATGCATTTACTCCACAGAATGCAGCGTAAACAATGCATTTAATGCAATAAAGAGAGTTTTGTACTGCAGTTCTTGTCAGGTCAACTCTAAATCTGTTCTTATATCTGCAGGAAGTTTCATTCTTTTACAGAACAACAGAAATAACTTGCTGGCTCTTTTCTAATTTGCATATTCCATATAAAGTGATCTATGCAAAATAATTCAAATGTTAAAAAGACACTCGCAAAGCCCAGCAGACATTGTTACATTGTGTTTATTGAGTTGAAGAAAGTGAGGGTACGAGCAGCATCTGCTTACAGATTCTCGTGAGAAATGCTGATCGTGTCATCAAAAATAAATATCTTGTTTCGGTTATCAGCAACTGATCACAAGAGATTCAGTTTTCTATCTGTGATGAAGTCATTAATATTCTTAAATAATCAAAGCACTTTAAAACAGGAACAATCTTAAAAATCATTTGAATCTGAACAGGTGATATCAAGTGGCACATATCAATTCAATCTGACATGACAACAGAAAGAACTTTTGATGCGAGGGGCGCCGCATCTCGCATGCGTCTATTAAGTTTCTAAAGTGAGACCTGAGTATCTAAATAGTGTTGAGAAGTGTTCAACCTGTGACCTCCTGACCCAACAGAACCCCACTGACCCCAGAACTCTGTACTCTGAAACTGTTTTCTGAAGATCATACACTCATACACTAATGAAACATGTTAGAAAAGTATGAAAAGTAAGGAAACATTTGTTTTTTCTGTTCATTTAAAATATACACTGATGTGAAAGCTGTTAAAGAGGAATTTTCTAACTGTTTATCAAACCTAATCAAGCAGTCTAATCAGTTTTTAATCACACACACAACACCATGCATGAGCACAAGAAATATACTGAACTTACAAATATTAATGTCATTGTCATGAAAGCTATTTTCTACAGTACAGGAGTGTGTGAATTAATCAAGTGTGAGAAGGATAGCAAATATCCTTTATATTCCTGTAAAACAGTTTTACATCGCTATCGCTAGGCAAAGATCTGTTCCCTCTGAACACAACTCTGTTTGATATCAAGCAAATAATCGGTCGGACTCTGAGCTTAAAAGGCAGCTGGGTCAGAACCGGGACAGAACACTCATCCAGACCCCTGGTGTGATTCCTGTCAGAGTACCACACAGCATCTGTGGGTTTGTGAAATGTCTGACAAGCACTCACTGATTCTGAAACATCTCCAGTATGACTGTCCTGGCGGAGGAGGTAGTGTGTTACCAACGTGTGGAGGAGGTCTTGTGAGAAGACGCTGTTTTGAAATCTTCCCTTGCAACAACAAGTATGGTCTCAGAGGAACGGGTCCACACCCAGCCCCATAAAATCATCAGCATCCATACTAAAGCTCTCGCAAGTGTGTTGGGTGTTCTGATGGATCTTCTGATGATGACGCAGGTTTGATTTGCTGGAGAAGCGTCTGTCACAAAGCAAGCAGGAGAAGGGCTTCTCTCTGGTGTGGATGCGCCTGTGGCTGATCAGCTGAGTGGAGACCCGGAAGGCTTTGCCACACTCCACACATTGATAGCGTTTGGGTTCTGTGTGAATGCGCTTGTGATTCCTCAGCGCCATCAGATTGGTGAACTCCTTCTGGCAGACCGAGCAGAGGAAAGATCCGGTCTTGTGACTGTTTTTGTGGTTGAGCAGTGAACTGGCGTGTCGGTAAGCGCGTCCACACTGATCACACCTGCACAAAGACAAAAGACAGAATGTATGAGGAATGCTGCAGGTAAAGGAAGTTCAAGTTATCATGAACCGAGTTAGTTCAAGTTATCATGAACCGAGTTAGTTCAAGTTATCATGAACCGAGTTAGTTCAAGTTATCATGAACCGAGTTAAAGTTATCATGAACCGAGTTAAAGTTATCATGAATTAAGTTAAAGTTATCATGAATTAAGTTAAAGTTATCATGAACCGAGTTAAAGTTATCATGAACCGAGTTAAAGTTATCATGAATTAAGTTAAAGTTATCATGAACCGAGTTAAAGTTAACATGAACCGAGTTAAAGTTATCATGAACCGAGTTAAAGTTATCATGAACAGAGTTAAAGTTATCATGAACCGAGTTAAAGTTAACATGAACCGAGTTAAAGTTATCATGAACTGAGTTAAAGTTATCATGAACCGAGTTAAAGTTATCATGAACAGAGTTAAAGTTATCATGAATTAAGTTAAAGTTATCATGCCCAACTGTGTTGAATGTAATAAAATGATGACAATTTAAATGAAAAAGGTGAAAAACATACAGTCAGAATATTTCAAGCGTGAGAAAGACAAACAAACAGAAGAAGACTCACGTGTAGCATTTGTCTCTGCTGTGTGGACGGACAGTTGAAATGTGGTTTGGGTAACAGCGATGTCTCTTCAGTGCAGATATGCCCTGAACTCTTTTGCCACACGTCTGACAGCTGTGACGGGCGTGACTCTTCTGATGGTTGTGCAGGACACTGGAGAGATGCAACGCTTTGTGAATGCGAGTGTGGTTTCTCAAAGCCATGGGGTTAGAGAAGAGCTTGGCACAGAGCGAGCAGCTGAAACGGCCGGTTTTATGAGTGTTCTTATGGTTCAACAGGCTGCAAGCATGACGGTAAGTGCGATCGCAAATGTTGCACCTGAAGGGCCGTTCTTCCTTTCCTGCAGGTTCAGCATCTGCACGTCCTGCATGGACAGAATCAGAGCTTTGCTTTTGGCTGCAGGCGTGTGCTGCTAGTTTTTCAGCACTGGGGAACACGAGAGAGCAGCGAATACATGTTACATTCTTTTCTTGTTTGTAAGCCCTGATCTTTCCTCTCACTGCTTCTTGTTTTTGATTGGTCGAGCAGGTGTGGCTGAGTAACTGTTTGTTTCCTCTGAACACTTTGCCGCAGTCTTGACAGCGATGTTTCTTGACATCAAAGTGTGTTCTTAAATGGTTTTTCATTGCTAACTGGTTGGAGTAAGTGTTGTTGCACACAGCGCAGTAATATTCACCAGTTTTGTGTGAGCGCTTGTGGTTAACCAGACTTCCTGAATGCCGATAACTTCTTCCACACTCATCACAGACAAAAGGTCGCGGGTCACTGCAGTCTCCCTGTGTCTGCTGGCTGGAGTGATCACTGCTGAGGGCAGGGGGCTGTTTAGGGCGCCTGCTGATTCTCTGTCTGCTGGTTTTAGGGGTCTGGTTTCCACTCATCTGCATGAGCGTCTGAATTTTCACCTTGTTTTCCTGATGAACTCTCTGGTGGTTCAGCAGTTGTTTGTGGATTTTAAATGTCTTCCCACATTCTGTGCAGCAGTGTCTGCAAGACAAAGACAATCAGATAAACCAGCACAAACATTATAAAAATAGACACGTAGTTTTATTAAGTCAATTCATGATGCATGTAAAATACTTGCTTTTTAACATCGAAGTGCGTCCTCTGATGATTCTTGAGGGCCAGTAAATTATAAAAACACTTTTGGCAGACAGAGCAGAGAAACACTCCGGTTTTATGACACCTCTTGTGATTGAGCAATGAGCCAGAGTGTCTGTATGATCGACCACACTGCTCACACCTGAACCGTCGCTTCCCATCATGAGCGCTCTCCTGTGAAAGCTCCTGTTGACCTGCTTTCACCTCACGTTCCTGCTCTTGTCCTTCTCTTTCTCCCATGCAGTTACTGAGGTGAGAAAGGTCACTGCTGTTTATACCACAGACCCCACAAATAATACTGTCTGCTTCCACTTTCAGTTTGAGCTCAGGCTGGTTGTCAATCACACACTGCTCAGGTGGATTCACTTCTGTATAGCTGTGTAAGAGCTGATGGGCTTGTAAGTCCTGTTTCTTTGTGAAGCTCTCTCCACAGGTGCTGCAGATGATCAGACTGCCATCCTCCTGCTGAGTTTCAAAGGGTTCATCTTGCTTTTGGGAGAAGGCTGGAGGGCCAGACGCTGGAGGTGCGCCGCGAGTTTGAGTGTGACCTTGCAGATGGATTCGTAGAGCATTCATGCTGGTGTAGTGATTCCCACAAACAGAGCACTGAAACATCTCTCCATCATCATCTTCCCTACTGTCTTCACACCGAGCTGTCTTTCTGTCTTCACACCGAGCTGTCTTCCTGTCTTCACACCGAGCTGTCTTCCTGTCTTCACACCGAGCTGTCTTTCTGTCTTCACACCGAGCTGTCTTTCTGTCTTCACACCGAGCTATCTTCCTGTCTTCACACCGAGCTGTCTTTCTGTCTTCACACCGAGCTGTCTTCCTGTCTTCACACCGAGCTGTCTTGCTGTCTTCACACTGAGCTGTCTTCCTGTCTTCACACTGAGCTGTCTTCCTGTCTTCACACCGAGCTGTCTTCCTGTCTTCACACCGAGCTGTCTTCCTGTCTTCACACCAAGCTGTCTTTCTGTCTTCACACCGAGCTGTCTTCCTGTCTTCACACCGAGCTGTCTTGCTGTCACTATTGTTGTGCTTGTTATTCTGACAGGTGTGCTCTGTGAGGAAGGCCTCATCTGCACTGCCATCATTTACCTCAAAATCAACATGCTCCTCAGACTGTAGGAAATGTTGATGCTGTATATTGTGAAGGTTCATGTGACTGTACAGAGCGTTCAGTGTGGTCTGATACTGCTGATTCAGATGCAGACACACATGTGACTTCACTCCTGCAATGTCTATAAATATCTCTTCACAGTCTGCACACATATGTCTCTCCAGCAGCTCTTCATCCTGAGGCAGATGCTCTGAGTCGTCCTCTGGGAAGGAACTGTCATACTGCTCACTAAACTCAGCAGCGTTAGCTTCATCCGCGTGCTGCTCCTCAGATCTGTTCTGCACTGAATCTAAAAAATCCTGAGGAAGATGTGACGTTCCACCTTCATGCCCCGTGTGTGACAGGAAGCAGCCCTGCTGGTTGTCCTGCGTCAGGGGCTCTACAGAAAGCCAGTCACCCTCAGTGCTAGTGGGCAATGAAGTGGACTTTCCTTTATGTATTCGAAGGTGACTTCGCAGAGCGGCTAGATGTGGGTACGTCTTGCCACAAACAGAACACTGAAAGATGCCGGTCTGATGAGAGCGTTTGTGATTAATCAGACTAGCTGCATGTCTGTAGCTTTTGTCACAGATATGACACTTGAAGCGCCGATCAGAAGCGCCCACTTTGAGGTTCTCAACACCCTGTGCTGACTGACTGAGGCAGTTCTCTGATGGTAGAGCCACTGGCTGCCCCTGAGTGTGTACAGTAAATGAATGATCATCTAAAGAGTTTGGTACATATATATGGGCATCTTCTATTGGCCTGTCTGATTGGTCAAAATCAACAGCTTTGTTGAGTAAGGGAGGCAACGGTGGAGTCTCACTGGAGGAGGGGTACGAGTTTGACTCGGGGGAATGAATAACACTCTCGTTGTAAGTGAAATTCTGCTCTGACAGGCTGCTGGGGAACTCAAATGAAAGAGAGGAGTTGTGCAACACAATATGATTCTGAAACTCATCACTGTTAGAAAATGCAACCTGACAAAGGTGACAAAAAAGGACATTAGCATCCCCATTTTGAGGCATAACAGGAGAGACTAGCTCTGTCTTGCAGACTGTGAGCGCAGCCTCAGAGGTCTGAGTGGCAGGACAACCTTGGGTTCTGCTGTGGATTCGCTGGTGACTGTTAAGAGCAGCGAGATTGTTCAATTGTTTGAAACAGACCGAACACTCAAACACTCCCATCTTGTGTGTTTTTTTATGGTTTATCAGGCTTCCATTATGTCTGTATGTCTTGCCACACAAGTCACATTTAAAGGGCCGGTCTCCATCATTGTCAGCTGCCGTGTCACTTCCTGTGGAGCTCAGACCATGTTTGGACATGGCACCATTGCTAAGGCTGTTTACTGGAGCAATGCTTAGCTTCATGTCTGAATGCAAATCTGGCAGAATGTCAAAATCCAGATGTGGCAAATCTTTATAATCACTTTCCATATGCTCCTCTGGACAGCACTTTCCTCTGCTCCTCACTGGAGACTCTAGATTGTGATGTATCTTCTGATGGGTGACCAGCTGAGTTGCCAGACGAAAAGCCTTTCCACACATTGTGCATAAATATTTCTTTCTAGACGTGTGAATGCGCAGATGACTCTTCAGAGCTAAAGCATTAGAGAGCTTCCTGGAGCACATGTGACACTGAAATGAGCCAACGTCGTGGGTTTTTCTATGATTGGCCAAACTGCCAGCGTGCCTGTAGCTCCGCCCACATTCCTCACATTTGAATTTGCGTTCCTCTTCTGCTTCAAGGTGAGTTCCTGTATTCTCCAAAAGACCAGCCATGCTTGCAAATGCTCCTCCGCACTGCCTACATGAGAAGTCTTATGTCTGGCCTGACTCCTGCGTAGCCAAAACAATACAATATAATCATGACTGTGTGAGGGACACTTTCAGCAAAGGGCAACTGGCTTGTTTGTTGGCGTCTGAATGTAGAGGACACATTCTGTTTTATTTCATTGGAAATATGTCATGGAGTTAGTGCAGGAACTGGACAGGAATCTGTAACAGAAAAACCCACATTCACTGTACAGTTCACACAGAGCAGTTGCATAAGAAAGTCAATAATCACAAAAAGTTTACATAGTGAGTCATTAAAACAAATGCATGAATTAAAACAAGACACAATTAAAATTACAGATATGTACCGTGACAACTGCAGTTCACATACTCTGTATTGATTTAGTTTTTTTCATTGACAGATTAAAACATAAGTTTGCCACAAGAACTATACTTGCAGTTCCTGTGTACAGACACCACCAAACACAGCACATTTAACAAGCAGCCTGTGGTGTTGTGACAGGCAAACACATACACATCATTAAAGACATTTCACCATCAGAAAACCACGAACAGTTTGTGTTCTTCATCTAATGTTCGACAATCCGCATTCACACCGTGAAACAAACTGAGCTATAACAAACAAACAACCATTTCCATTCGTTTGTTCATAGCTAAACCACGCCCACCACCGACTATGAATGAATATTCATAAATTCCCGGCCTATTGGAAGTTTTCACAGGAACTAAATATTACACAACGGCGGGGTCTGACTGTATTAATCTCACATAAACACACTGAATTAAGAATCAATTGTAGTGGTCAGATGACAGACAGTGGCACACAATGAATGGAGCTCTGTTCACACAGCCAACAACTACTCAGTGCATTAGCCTAACAGCTAGCTACATAAAACACACTCATGACAGTCATATGAGATCACGCGATTCAGGAGTAATCTGAACAAACACCGTATACACACATATACTTATTTTGAGATAACCGATACAAATATATTCGGAGGAGGCTGCCGCATAGAAAAGCTAGTTAGCATTAACTGTCTAACAACTGCGGCTAATCGCCATCAACTAAAGCTGTAAAATATCTGTTTTGAAGATACATACTTTATGCTGTAGTCTCTTTGTGGTTCATGTACACATTCCGTTTACTTTATTTTTGTTTTTAGGACGGGTGTGTTCATCCCTCTTTTTTACCAATTGTCTTTTTCCATCCCACTCGACTCACTTCCGGGTGTTGTTGCTAGGAAACAGGAAATGTGCATCAGCAAAAATAGTCCGGCTAGTATTCTTCTACGACTTGGCTCGTCTGAACGATGGGGTTTTGATTTTCAAAGATTTTA